>JBBCBC010000031.1:6735500-7031957 GCA_037126765.1 Stenogyne calaminthoides | reverse complement strand
ACTTGTCCATATCATAAATGAAATCAATCTTGTAAATATGGGCTTAAAAAGATTTGTTTATGATGAGACATTATTATAATATAAATCTATATATTGTTCCCGGATTGCAAAATAAACATAAATTAGGATATGATAATATCTAGAAATATCTATATATATTTATATATTGTTTCTGGATTTATTGCTCAAATTCGATGGGGAATTTGTTTCACTATTGTTTCTGAATGATAAAAAATAATGGGTTGGGAAAGATGATTTCCAAAAATGATTTGGATTCTGTAAGTATCTTATGTATCATATAGTTGTATTGGATTATCCAAAGATGCTACTTTATTTGAAATTGAATATGACTTGTAGCAGTGCATTTTTCGGTGAAAATTTGCGCTGATTTTGTTTGTCCTTTTTCATACCCAATTTTTCCT
This sequence comes from Stenogyne calaminthoides, assembly GCA_037126765.1. Taxonomy (NCBI): domain Eukaryota; kingdom Viridiplantae; phylum Streptophyta; class Magnoliopsida; order Lamiales; family Lamiaceae; genus Stenogyne; species Stenogyne calaminthoides. The sequence continues at coordinate 7,031,535 of JBBCBC010000031.1, read as the reverse complement.
GGGCTTTATACATTGTTAATTATTATTTACCTTGCCAATGCATCTTGATGTAGTAAAGCTTTATTTATCCTCACTTTAAATCCTTCCATTTTTTGCAGACTCGAGTCCACCATTCTTCCTCCATTTGCTGCCATTTTTTCAAGGGTAAGAGTTCGATGTAACTTTTCATATATAAATATACTCCTTGTTTTTTTAAACAGTTAAACTTTCTTAATTTAATCTCAAATGACTGGTGTAATAAGAACTTGATTACTGCTTCATTAACTGTACTTAGAAAATGCTTCAGTTAAAAACTGGTGACATGACACTAGCTACTGCTCGATTTTCTTAATCTTCTAATTTCTAAACAACCCTTGAATCCTTATTCCCTAGATGGTACTGATCCTGCAACGGTGGAGAAATCATTGTCCAATTTGAAAATTATGGGCAAATAAAAAGAGAGTCTTTGGCTTCCAGAGCTCTTTGTCACTCTACTAATCAAGGTATTGCTTTATATGTTTATTTGAAAATCTTATGCGTGTAAATCTTGTACCTTACACGTGTAATGTCAAATAGTATTAGGAGGATGCATGTTTATTTAATCTTAATCTATATATTTTTATATATATGTTTAATTTCTGGATGTAAACAATTCCTTGTTTTCTTAACTTTGCAGTTATCTTCTGAAAAAACTTTGGTAGGAAGGTCTTTGTGCAAGTGCGTGCACTGCATCGTGGACATCAAAACCTGGGGTTCCAAAGTTGCCTCTATTAGTGTAATTGCTCTTTGTTTTCCAGACTTGATTATTTATGCTCCTAAATGTGCGAACATACAATAATTACAAACTTTTAACAGGTGGAGGATTTCACTGATCAGTCCCCAAAAAAAGCGTTCGAAGAGGGCTGTGGGGAAAGGATGAAGTGAAGTTGATTTACAAATGCATTGAACTTTCTCTTCATCATATTTTCTCCTTCATAGATGGGCAGATAGGAGTTAGTGTAAAAGGATCTGTTGTTTGGACAAGATGGGATTCCCACCTCAATTCCTAGAAGCGTTCCCAAATTTGTCTTGGGTTCCTTCTCAAGCATACCAGCCCGGTGCCAGGCTACTCCATCTTAACCAATGGAGTAATCCCAGTGGAAAGTTCGGCCTGAAGTCTTCTATAAATAAGAGGATCACGGACTGCTGAAGGGTTAGCGTCGACGCCCGAGTGGATACCTGGCCCACCTGCTGAGACCTGATTGTTGGTCAACAAGTTGACTCAACACAGCAACATGCATGCGAGGCTGGGTCGAGATGGTGCAGGAGATTTAGGAAGAACTCAACAACCTGCTGCAGAAGGTTTGCCTTAACAATTCAACCTACAGCTGGAGGTTGAGGCTCCGGCAGCCCAGTTCTTCAGTTTGGAGTGGGGCTGAGAACGGACTCCAGCAGATTGGTGGCAGAGGATGGGCAGGAACTGTGCAACCCGTGGGGAGGTCGGGGGCAGGCTCAGCAACCACGTGGTGGCAGGGGAGGAACCCTGCAACATACCAAAGAGGTGGAGGTCGAACCTCTGATACTGTATGGAGAAGGGACTGCTACAACCCGAAGGCTTTTAGTTTAAAGCCAAGGTAATAAGAGCAATTGGCAATTCTTATTTTGCTAATTTGTGCTGATGTTTATTGGACCACATTGTGTTTATAAACTACATGTATTTGTATTTAGTTTTACATGTAAATTACTTAGAATTAAATCCATGTTTTTAGTTGTTTGTATCTTTATTTCCAAACTCAAGAGCAATGAAAATCAGCTGTAGAAATGGATTCATTCTAACCTCGTCTTCCTTTGTGTTAGACTAAAGTTCACCCGTGCAATGCATGGAGGAAATTATTAATATTTAATATTTACAAAATTATCTTTATATGTGCTCAAAACAACATATTTGAAAAGAAAGATGAACATGGTTCAAGTTTTAATATCTTCCAATATATTTATCTTTTACTTTTTTGGTAGGCTAGCAGTGCGTGCTGCTGCACAGAGGAAGTTTTTTACATTGAGTAATTTTTTATTAAATTATTATTAAATGTGCTCAAAACATACATATGTGAAAGAAAGTTTAGAGGTTCAAATTTTTAAATTGGGTCTCATATGCACCAGGTGCAATCATAGTGCATTTAGGAGGCGTGCAACAATACAAAACAGAAACGTGCAACTATTCCAAACAGGCGTGCAACTATGTTCCCATATTAACAGTTGCACTTTTCTGTGTAAATAGAATCCCACTTTTCAGCATAACAAGTTGCACTTCTAAAATGCACTATGAGTGCTTAGTGCACCGGTGCATACAAGACCTAACATTTTTTTTTACTTTTGGTAGGCTAGTAGTGCACGTGGGATGCACGGAGGATTAATAATATTAAGTAGTTCTTATAAAATTATTATAACATGAGCTCAAAAAGATACATATTTGAAAGAAAGTTATAATAATATTATCTTTAAATGCATCTTGTCTTGTTGCTCATCTTTCGAGACAAGAGTTTATTTTAGTTTATAGAAATAAATTGTTATGATTTTAATATATAGAAATTATAAAAGGGAAATGAAGGGATATTCATGGATCCTTGGTTAGAAAACCAAGATAAGAGGAAGCCATAGAGGGTCTCATGAGACAACCCGAGGCTATAAATTCTCAGGCACAGTGCTAAACAAGCATAGGCAGATGAGGGAACACGTTCCTCTCCTCTAGCATAAGCCTTTGGAACTAAACTTAAGGAAGCAGTCAATTCCAGGAGATCAAAATACAAAGAAAAACATAGGAGATCAAATAGAAAAAGAATAACATAGGTGATTACAAGTTACTTATAGGGGAAGTTGCTGTATTTAAGAATGTAAAAGTTATTATTAACTACATTCTATGAGGTGCAGAGTAGGTGCCCCATTTCAAAGTTACAAAAGGTGTCATTGAAATGTGCATGTTCAGTCTTGATTCTTGTTATTTCCCTCTATTTTTTTTGTTATGTAAATAATCAGATGTAATTTGTGTTTCTCATGTGGTGCACGAGGGGAGTAACCCTTCAAGTTCAACATACTGCGCGATGTGGAGATCGGACCTCTGATCTATCATGAGTAATGGACCCGCTATGCCTGAAGGTTTTAAGCGCCAAAGCCAAGGTAATGAGAGCTCGGTTTCCAATTCTTAATTTTCTAATTTGTGCCGATGTATAGTGGGCGGCATGATGTTTATACAGTGCATGTATATGTATTTAGGTTTACATATAAATTATTATATTATCCTGTACAAGTTTGTTAGCATCAAATCCATGTTGTAGTTGTGGTATCTCTGTGTGTAGTGAACAGCAATATTCTTTATCGCAGTGAAACATGAGAGCACTTTGAACTCCTGCTGTTGAAATGAATTCATTCAACTTGCACCTTCAAAATATTTTCTCTACTTTTTTGGTAGACTAGCAGTGCACTTTCGTGCAATGTATGGAGGAAATTAATAATATTAAGTTATTTTTATAGAATTATTATTATTATAAGATATGTTCTCAAAACATACATATTTGAAAGAAAGTCGAAGATGGTTCAAATTTTAATAACTTCGAAATATTTGTCTAAACTTTTTGGTAGGCTAGTAGTGTGCTGCACGGAGGGAACTAATAATATCAATGAAATTTTATAAAATTATTATTTTATGTGCTCAAAACATACATATTTGAACCAAAAAATGAAGATGGTTTTAGATTTTAGTATCCTCCAAAATATTTGTCTTAACCTTTTTGTAGGCTTGCAGTGCACGGCGATGCACACAGGAACTAATAATATTAAGTAGTTTTTTATAAAATTATTATTATATGCGTTCAAAACATACATATTTGAAAGAAAGTTGAAGATGGTTCAGATTTTAATATCTTTCAAAATATTGGTCTTTACTTTTTTGGTGGCTAGTAGTGCACATGCAATGCACGGAGGAATTAATAATATTACATATTTTTTTATAAATCATTACATGTGCTCAAAAGACACATATTTGAAAAAAGTTATAATTATATATCTTCCAAATGCATCTTGTCGTCTTGCTCATGCTGAAAACAGAGTTTATTATGGACTTTATTAGAAATAGATTGTTATAATTCAATAAGAAAAAATACTCTCTCCATCAATTTTATAATTCTCATTTGTCTGGCACAGGTTTTTGAGAAATATTGATAGTTTATGTATAAGCTAAATAAAATCAGTATAAAGTAGATAAAATAGTGTGGGTATGATTATTTTTTCAAAAGGGGAATGTGAATAATATAATTGGGCAGCCCAAAAAGGAAAGTCGGAATAATAAAATTGGATGGAGGGGAGTATCATATAATGAAACAGATTTTAAGATGGCTCTATTTTTCCATGGTTCTGCTTTAATTGTTTTAGTAGCAGATTATGCACTTTGTACAATTGCATCTGCACATTGTATAACAGGAAAAACTATTGAAAATAAAATGTTTCTACAAATATTTTTGGCCATTGATTTTGATCTGAATTATTTATTGGTCTGTGGTGAGTCCCTGTTTCAAATTCCTGTTAAAGCATTGATATTGATGTGAAGTATCAAGGACTTTTTATAACGTTGGCCTAATCTCTTCTCTTGAGATGCCTTTTTGCCGTATGATTTGCTCAACTTTTATAGTTTTCACTCCTTAACGGAGGAACGAACAATAAATTTAAGAAATTTAATATTTTGTTGATGTGAGTCATGGTATTTGTTTCTTGCTTAAGTGCTGTCTTTAGCTTAGATACACTTGTATGCTTGGTTGAATTGGTACCATGCTTTCTGTCCTTACTTTCATGGCTTTTTTTCAACCTCCTTACGTCATTTTACTTCTCTGATATGTCTTGTGGCTTTGTTGTCTATTATTTAGCATTATATGCTTCACAAGGATGTGCTTTTTTCTTTGAAAGTTTATTCTTTAGTATGATAATTGATTTTTGAATCTAACTTGTTGATATAATATTTTTGGGTTATGTTATGATAGCAGTGCACCCGTGCGATGCACAAAAAGAATTATTAATTCTACTTTTTTAAAGGATTTTTTACTATTTAAATATAAGAATTAGAATTAATTATTATTTTAAGCATGAGAATATGTTGGCTTTATTTTCCAAATAAATATAAATTAGAATATGATGATATCTAGAAAGATTTATATATATCTATATATTGTTTCTGAATTTATTGCACAAATTAGACAAGGGAGCTTGATTCACTATTGTTTCTGAATTTATAAGAAAAAATGGGTGGGAAAAGAATGATTTGGATTTTGTTATATTATGTATATCAAATAGATGTGTTGGATCATCCAAAGATGCTCCTTTGTTTGAAGTTGAGTATAACTTGTAGCAGTGCATTTCCGGTGTAAATCTGGTGCTGATTTTGTTTGTCTTTTTCCATGTCCAACTTTTTTCCGGGCTTTATCCATAGTCAGTTATTCTTGTTCCTTTTCCAATGCATATTGATTTACTTAAAATCTATTTTTATCTCCCTCACTTTAAATCCTTCTATTCCTGCAGACTCGGAATCCACCCATTCTACCTCCATTTGCTGCCATTTTTCAAGGGTAAATTCTTTCTCCTATATAACAGACTCCTTGTTTTATTAACAACTGAACTTTCTTATTTTAATCTCAAATGGTAGTCATTTTAACAGACTCCTTGTTATTTTAACATCTGCTTGTTTTCTTAACTTTGCAGTTATCTTGTGTTGAAAAATCTTTTGGTGGAAGGTCTCTGGGCAAGGGCGAGGAGTGCATCTTGGACATCCAAGACCTGGGGTTCCAAAGTTTTCTCTACCAATGTAATTTCACATCCTTCTCCAGACTTCATAATTTTAGGCTCATAAATGTACGAACATACAATAATTACAAAAATTTCACAGGTGGCGGATTTCACTGATCAGTCCCAAAATGTTACGAGGGCTGTCAGACAAGATGAAGTGAAGCTGATTTATAAATTCATTGACAATTCTCTTCAGCATATTTTCTCCTTTGTAGATGGGCAGATCGGAGTTAATGTAAAGGATCTTTTGTTTGGGCAAGATGGGCTCTCCATCTCAATTCCTAGAGGTATTCCAATTTTTTATGGAAATGCGGTGTTGCCTTTGGTTCCTTCTCTAGCACACCGGCCCAGAGGAATAATAACTGCGAAAAGAAAGGCTACACCCACAGGTTTTAGTGCAAAGCCAAGGTAATGAGAGCTTGATTTGCAATTTATATTTTTTGCTAATTTGTGCCAATGTTTAATGGACCACACGGTGTTTATAAACCACAGCGTGTTTGTACTTAGGCTTACTTATAAATTATTATGTATTCTGTGCAAGTAGTAGTGTACCCGTCACGATGTATGGAGTAAATTATTAGTATTATGAAGCTATATAATAAAAAAACCACACATATTTGAAAGAAAGTTGAAGATGGTTCAACTTAGTATCTTCCAAAATATATAGTCTTTACTAATTTGGTAGGCTAGTAGTGCACCGTGCACGTGTGACGAACGAAGGGAATTAATAGCATTAAATTTGTTTCTATAAATTTATTATATGTATATGTATTTAAGTTTAGATGTAAATTATTATGTATTTAGGTTTAGATATAAATCTTGATTTCTTGCGCTTAGGGACCGCTACAATTGTCTGGATCATTTTCGAGCTAGACGCCACCGCCACTGGTTTGCAGTTTTCCTTGGAATGTTGTCTTAATTCCTTGGATTGCAAAATTATGGTGACCATGGGAAATAAATTGATTGATCTGAGAATTTGAGTTCGATTCCTGTAGATGTTAGCACCATAGAAATATAGCATAATTGGTATTACTTGGGGAAGTCTCTCTAGAGTGGGTAATAACAATTGACTCTGGTGTGTGTTTAACAATTTATGTACTTGTGCTTTCCGTCCTCACTTTCATGGCTGTTTTGTAAACCTGTTTAGGTAATTTTTCTTCTCCGATATGTCTTGTGGCTTTGTTGTCCATTGTTGTTTAATTTTCCCATGGCAGGCAAAAAAGTACTAGTCTACTTTTTTTGCGACTCACCAAATGTAAGTACCATTTTTGTGCAAGTATGCATATAACTCAACTTTATTTGTACTTGGATTTTATTTATTCTTACCTAATTTACTTTCGTAAAGTAACTGAAGTTGCCTTCGAGCTAACATTTTACTATTGACCGATCTATCACGTGTGTCATCCCCTTTACAAAATTTTTAATAATATATATTACGTTGATGAACCTATATTGTTGGCTTTGTTGACTGCTGTACTGATATATAGTTGTTTGATCAAGTATTAATGCTAAGTGCATCCTATTTATACTTACATGTAAATTGTATTATTGTTACTGTTACTGTCATTGATTGCATATTTAAGATATTTGTGTTATAGACAAACTCTGTTCCTGTAATAGCATTTAATGAACTTCTCATATTTCCTGTCCAATATTTGGATTGTCCAAGGTAGTTCTGCTTAAGATAATTGTCTTTATTGAAATGGTACAATGCAAATTTTTGCACGCGAAAAAAGTGCACATATATAGTCCACTTAAAAGATTATCTTGATCTTTGTTTCTGCCAAGAATTATCCTCTTGTATAGTGCCTTCTGTAATTCTAAGGACGTTGAAGAGAAAAAAGTGCGTCTGTTGGGAAATTGCCATGGAAAAGGTTCTGATTTTGTTCATGCATTTAACGAGATAATTGATTGTTTTGAAGAGAATGATTCTGATTTTGTGCTGATTCAGAGGGTTACAATGTGAACTCACCACCCTGGTATCAAATGATAGCCTTGAAGAGAATGATTCTGAGATCATGACACCTGTTCAGAGGTTTCTCAACTCTTAGCTTACCTATTTTTGTTGTCACTGAAATGTGTTTTATTATTTTATAGATGATTTCCTTTGGATTAGTATCATTAACTATGTTTGTTTTGCTACTGAAATATGGAAGAAGAAGCTGTCTATGTGAAAGGGAAACAAAAGCATGGAATTTTGAGGCAAAGACAAATACGAGCAAAAGGAGAAGAAATTGGTGAAAAAAGAAAGGTAATGAAACACTTACCCCAAATTTCTATATGCATTTCTTTATAGCTATCAATCTTGAGGAACCGAAGTAGTTGAAGTAATTAATCTAGTACAAAAAGTTGAACTTGATTTCTCTGTGGCATCGCACACACTGGATATGTTGGTTTCAGTTTTCATGTTAGACTCTATTACACTTTGATTCTAAGTTAGCATGGATGTTACCTAAATTTTCAATACAGGGAATGCAACACATGTTCATATGAGTTTCTGACGTCTTATCTTTAACTTTCTCTCTATATGTGATGTGGGTTAATATGTATGAAATAACTTAAATGTTGACATTTCATTCTTAATAATTATCCTGTGAATGGTTACTTTAAATGCAGCCTTATCTTCATGAATCTGGAGGCCGTTTCCTAAATTCCAGACAAGCTCGATGGTAATGTGAAAAATTCTGAGCAATCAAAATCTGGGGAACTGCTTCAGCACTGTCATATGTTGATACGATCAAAAATTTCGATGGTAATCTCTGTTTTTCGTGCCCTTCCCGTGCCCCTTTAATGGACTTAAATCACCATGGATCTCCAAACATGTTACTGGTTTAATTAATAAACTCTTCATTTGTATGTGTGGCTTCAATCATTGGCTTCTGTATTCCTGCATTTACTCCTTTTTTACTTGGTGAAAAAAATTCCAGTCATACGTAAATTGTACTTTAACCTGATACTTGGTTTGAGAATTAACAATCCTATTAAAGAAGAAAAAAAACTCTGTAGCTAGATTATCTAATTTATTTTCCTTTTCCTGACTTATGATGCAGGTTCATAAACTCTGCACCAACATTTGCAGCTATGGGTTTACCATTTTTCAGCTATGACTTATAATACAATTATTACGCAGATTTATATGCAATATTGCATGTGCAATATCTCCTGAATATAGGAAACGGATATCCTGTGGGTCAAAATCGATTCGGATCGCATCACAAATGCAATATTACTTATTTAATCTAATATATTACGTATTTGTCCGTATAGTATTACGTTAAAAAGAGAACAATAATACTATATGAATAATAATATTATATTATTATTCATGTAGTATTATATTAACCGTAATGCTATATGAACAAACATGTGATATTGTTAAGGTAAACAAGTAATATTCTCTATGACGATTCGAACTGGTTTTTTTTTTTTACCAGCGGGGTTTTTGCGAGCTGCAAATTTTTTCTTTCTATACTTTTAGGATATTGCACAAGAGAGTGACTACAAAATTTGATTTATGCAAGCATATATGGAACTAGTATTGTGTCTCTTTTTTGTTTATTTGTAATTTGTTCTAGCTTCAGTCTCTATTTCCTTGATCACCACTATTCTAGTGTGTTCTTGTATTTTGAGAAATCCTTTGTATCGGATTCATTGTTGATACTATAGCCTGTATCTATATATATAAATGACTGTCCAATTATGAAAATCTATTGGTTTTTCTGTCGAAGTTGCATTGCTAAATTGGGAACAATTTTGACCATTGATTTAATAAATCAGAACAATCTATACTATATACAGTTGGTCAAAACAACTAAACCTCGGTTAATTTCATAAATTTTCCTTTATTACTAATAGACAGTATAATTAGATGTTGAGATTAAGAGTGAGTGTCATGTGTATCCAGGTGTCCCGTGCACTTATAATGTATTTTAGAACTATGTAACTTGTTATATTGAAATGTGTACTTATTTACATTGAAAAAATAATTACGCGATTCAGTGTAAATAAATTATATTTTTCAGTATAACAAACTGCATGATTTTAAAATGCACTATGAATGCATAATGTACCAGATGCATACAAGATCTAGCTTGCGATTAACTTGGATGAAAAGTCATATCCTTATAAAGTTTGGATGAGCTATTAAATTTCATAAAATGCATATATATGTATGATCATTTATTGTATTAATGTGTGATTTTTCTATTGATTTGTATTTTAATATATGACATATGACACTTTAATATGTAGTTTAATTTAAAATAATAATAATAATAATAATAATAATAATAATAATTTATGTTTAAACATGACACCTCTTAAATAGTACTAATTCAAACTGTAAAATTTTAAACTAATTCAATCTGTAAATTTTTAAATATGCATTTTATTTAACACTTTTTCGTCTTAATCTTTATTTTATATTTAATATTTTTATTGTATATTGATTTTTAAACATAGTATACACCCGGAGGAATTTAATTTCAGCTTCATCATGCTCAAGTTGTGAAAAAGTCATGGTCATTTCAAATCTTAGAGATATGTGATTAGTGTTTGAGACAAGTTTTTGGTGCAAAATATTAGAGTGATGGATTCATATTTAAAACTGAAGTTGCTACGCTCTAATATAATGCTTTAATGCAATCCTAGGTAATGAGGCAAATTCATATTTTTGTTAATTTATTTTGTTGTAAAAGAGGGCTACATAGTGTGTAGAAAAAATATAGTGCACCCGTGAGATGCACGTGGGATGCACATGAGAAATTATAAATATAAAGTAGTTATTAGAGAAATGATAAATGCTAAAAAAAAAAAATACGTATTCGAAAAGAAAGTTATAAAAAGTTCAAATTTTAATATTTTCGGAAATATGGATAATTTGCAAGCAAGAACTTTCAATGGTTGTTGTGTTGAAGGAAATTAAGTAAATAGATCATTCCCGACCCTCTCTACAAGCTCGAGGTTTTAGATGAGACGGAATTCTCTCCAGTATCGAGCCGGTGTTGTGGGTTCGATTCCCGTCAAACTCCACCCATTTAAATTGTCCTCTGTTGGGCCTTCTCTCCGAAGAAGCAGGAGAATGATTCCTACCAGTGAGGTGTTGAGAAAAATTAAGTAAATAGATTATTTCCGACCCTCTCTACAAGCTCGAGCTTTTAGATGAGATGAAATTCTCTCATGTTGAAGCAAGATATCCTCGACTATGCTTGAAATTTGAATGAAAATGTCGGTTAGCACCCTCCGTGTCTTCCTTCAATTAGAAGTGATAATCTAAAGACTATATGCGATAATCGACACATAAACGATACAAAAATTGTGGGCTGGTAGTTAGGTTTTTCATTTTTATTATTATTGTGTTGTGTACGTGTCAACTCATTAAATTAAAAATGGCATAAATGACTTGCTATTTTGAAAATTTTACTAGAGATTTATAAATTTTTTGTCATTTTTTATCAGGTCATATTGTGTAACATTTATTATCATGTCATATTGTGCCATGTCATATAGTTGCATGTCAAATATTATGATAAATTTTATTTTAAAAATTATTTAGTTTCTTATCGTGTCATTTTATATCGTATTGATATGAAATTTATCATTTTCGTGTCATGTTAGCACATATTCTTATCGTGTCGTGTTCGTACTTAGTCTAATTGTGTAATGTCGTCATTATCGTGTCAACACGAAACATGACACAAAATTTCCACCCCTACCTTCAATGCATCGTTCTCTTCAAGCCTATGGATGACGCATTTAGCCATATCGATTTGGCCCGTTGCATTTGACAATGCACTATTTTTTCATTGTATATATTAGAAAAATTAAATAAACGAATTAATTTCACATCTCTCTATAAGTTCGAACTTTTAGATGAGATGAAATTATTTCAATATATTTTTCCAACGTTTGCTAGCTTCTCCTTCTTATATTTTTCCTCTTGCTTTAGCATTTTTAAACTGAAACCAAAATTCTTCTTTAGGCAAAAAAAATTCATGTTAGATGGTAATAGTCTATATTTCGAAAAATATTACATTTGAACAATTTATAATTTTCTTTCAAATACATACTTTTTTAGAGTATGTGTATTTTTTTTAGTAACTATTTTTACATTAATAATTTTTTATGTGCATCCCATGCATCACTGCGATTGCACTACTAGATTTATTAACACCGGTGTTGCGGTGATGGTCCATGCGTTACGATCGCCGAGTTAGAGTTCGAGTTCTCGACTTACATATTTTGAAATTCCGATTAATGACATTGTGAGGTTTTTCAATATTTTACTTGCATTTCTTTTTATGTGGTCTTAGACATGCAGGCAATGTAAGATTATTTTTCTTGTGATAGGCCGTTTTTTTCTACGATTATTCCTGCTACTCTTGTTGACATTGTTGTGGCCGATTTAGGTCCCATCGTTGATCTATAAAATCCTTTTTGTTTCCAAAAAAAAAAAAAGATAATACATCTTTTTAGAAAAATATAATACATTATTACCTTTTTTTTATAAAAAAAGTATACCCATTTATGCTGAACAATATTATATTAATTTTCAATATTTTATTTATAAAATAACATTGTGCTAATAAATAATACACTTAATAGATAAACATAATGTGGTTTTTTTTTAAAAAAAATAAAATTTGAAAGAGTATTATGTTTTACCTTTTTTTATTACGTCTAGATATAGGTCTTTGGAATATTGAGTGACCGAGTAGTGTTTAAAAAACTAGCAATTGAACTGCGTGCAATGAGCGATTAATTATTTCAAATTTAGGACGATTTGCTATTATATATATAGATTTCTCATAAGTGTTAATTTTTCATTTTCAACTCTCTTGAACACCCTTATGTATACCATACTCCTTGTATTCAAATAATGAATCACCTTCACCTTTAAAAAAATTAAAAAATTGTTGGCTAAGTTTTGTATGTATTCGGTCAAGACGTGTCTTTTTATTATATTTCAAAATCAATGCAACTTGTTTATCTTTTGTCTGTTATTAATATGAGAAATAATTTCACTGTTTAGTATAAATAAATTACATCTTTCAGTGTAACAAGTTGTACGATTTTAAAATACACTATAAATGCACATGAGACTCACTTAAAATTGTATATCTAAGGTTGTTTATTTTTTAAATTAATGAATCGCCAATGGTTCATGTATATCGGAAACGGGTCAGTGTTGGATCCTCAAAATCGATGTGCGCTTTGGAAACTCCAAAACGGGTCAGTATTTGACCCGCAACAGAATCCATCGATAATTAGAGCCTTTCTATTGCCTCACTCATTCAACCAAGAACTCTCATACGCGACTTGTACGTCCTTCTGCCTCACTTGTACCTTTGCTTCACAATTCTCCACCCATTCTTCTTCTTCTTCTTCTTCTTCACTCAGTCTCCAAATCCCTGAAAACCCATCTCCTGCAAATTGAATTGAAACACAACTCATCAATTTTTATTTTTTTTGACCGATTTTTGTTTTGTAACATTTGTATATTCTTTCTGAGCTGGTCGTGATCACTAGGGGATTTTCTTAGATCCATGGCGTTGCGTCGAAAAGGTGAGATTTGAGCGCTTTTGCAGAGATATAGGCACCTGAAGTTTATTTATGGTGTAATCATATCTCTTTTCATGAGAGTTTTAGTTGCATTGGCATGATAACACTGAAGGCGGGAGTTATATAATGAGGGGTTAATTCTATAACATTTTTGCCCATTTTCCCATGTTTTTTCGGTGCTTTGATACAGATTTTGCATTGGGTTTATTTAGAGGCTAGATTAGTGAAGACTGTTTTTGGAAATTCTCTATTTGTGTCGGGATGTTCTGCTTTTGCTGTCAATTTTTGGCTTTCTTGTTGATTCTTTCATGATGCTAAATTGGTCTAAGAACACTTTTTGAAATTGGGAGCTTTCGTAATTTCCTTTTGGGAATGAGCTTTAGTTATTAAAGAATGTAGATTCTTGCAACTTTAATTTTACAAAGAATGGAAGTTTTCTACAGATATCAGTATTGAATGGAATATAACTTGATGATAAAATAGAAGTTTACAGAGATATAGGCATCTGAGGTTTATTTATGATGTAATTATATCGGTGTTCATTTGAGTTTGGTTGCATTGGCATGATAAAACAGCAATGCTGAAGGCGGGAGTTATTAAATGAGGGGTCCGTCTATAATTTGACCCATATTCCCTTTTTTACTGGTTTTTGGTATAGATCTTGCATTGGGTTTATGTAGAGGCTAGATTAGTTAGGGTTGTTTTTGGAAATGCTCTATCTGTGTCGGGATATCTTGTTTTCACTTTTTAAGCTGTCAAGTTCTGTTTTTCTTGTCGATTCTACCTCTATGCTAAATTGGTCTAGGAACACTTTTGAAATTGGGAACTTTTGATTTCCCTTTCTGGAAATGAGCTTTGATTATGAAACAATGTAAGTCTACAAATAATGAAGATTTTCTCTGATATCAGTAGTGAGTGGAATGTAACTTAGATGATAAGGTCTTAATTCATTCATCTATGCAATTCCAGATCAGTAGTTTGGTTATGGAAACTTCCTTAGTTGTCTTTGTAGGTTCGAGGTATTCCAAAGCGTAACATGGCCTAAATTTTTAGACATGTGATAACTCAATATAGCTAACCTGCAGCGTGTCCTTTTTTAAGCCACGAATTAATGAATTTGATGGCAGCTGATTTGTTTTTTCGTGTAGACTTGTGATGATATGCATGTCATACCTTTTGTGGTTCTTAATCTGTGATGATTTGTTACAGTTCTGAAGATTAAAAGCAGAAAAGTTTGAAAGGAAGAAATTGCAGCTTCTTGAAGTAACTAAGGAAAGAGTAGCTGCCCTTGAACCCCTGCTTCAAGATATTTATTCCAGTCGGCGTCCAAAACCAAATGACTATGAAACACGGAGAGAATTAGTTAAATGTATTTAATGACATTGCTAAGGATATATTTGGTAATATACAATCTTGTATGCTAGTACTTCTTAAATGAGATGTCTACAGCATTTTTGGAAGATTTTTCTCTTATGTTGTTCCTTCTTCATTTTCTGGAAGAAGCCACAGTTCATGCATGCTACTTGTAACTGCCCCATGATTCTTGCTCTTAGTCATTTATGAATTTCTAGTCTTATATTTTTCACTTTTACTTGCATTTTCTAAAGTATGATATTCCAATTTCTTTTTGTTCTGTCTTTTCAGGTCACACAAAGGACATTCCTGTTGTGGTAGAATTTGGTTCTTTTGTAATGGATCTTTTTACTACCACCAGTGATCTAGATCTCTCAGTAAATTTTAGAAAAGTTACAGTTCCTTTCCCGCGTGAAAAGAAGATTCAGACTTTGAGAAAGTTTGCAAGGAAGCTTTATGCTATACAGAGTATAATTTCCTGCACGCAACTTGTCTTGTTTCGATAATTCTTTTTTGCGTTGTAGTTTGAAACCTCTTGCTTGTTCTTTCAACTTATTATTGGATATTCTTTTTTCCCCCTTTCTCTCTCTCGTTCTCTCTTTTTCCCCCTAAATTCCACCACAGATGTTTTATTTTAATTTTAAATAAATCTCAAGAATTGGTTAGATAATCTCATGTCTACATTCCTCTTATCTAGGTAAAGGCCATGTTTGTGGGGTTCTTCCAATTCCTCAAGCCAAGGTGCCCATACTTAAATGTGTTGACATTGGAACAAGAGTGGAATCACGACATTTCAGTGGAAAATAGAGATGGGATTTTGAAATCCCACATTATTCAGATAATCTCATCTATTGATGAGAGGTTCAAGAAGCTAAGCTTTTTGGTAATATGCCTTTCACCGATTCTTTTATATTGAGGTTTTAACCTTTTAGCTTCTTGCTATCCATATTCAACCCTTCAGCTATTCTCATTTAATTGACATTTGGCTGTTTTGGGACTTTGAGCTGTCTAGTTAGGCTGCATTCGATAATACTAGTTCAGTAGGGCTCTCTACACTGTTTTGGGAAGTTTATTATGGAGTGTGCTCTTTTTTTGGCAATGGTTAGGACATATATGGAAATTTATTTGGAGACGTCCACTGCATTTAGCTAAATGACACTTTAGTTTTCAATTTTAATATTAGAAACTCAATATAATTCCATTAAGCTAAATTCTCATTCAGAGAGTTATTAATGAGACTTTGTACATATATATTTTTGTATTAAATTAAGATTTGTTGCATCTCCTAACGAGCATTAACTGATCTGGCTCTACAGATGAAAAATTGGGCAAAAGCACACAACATCAACAGTTCAAAGGATAAAACCTTAAATTCTCTTTCCATAATACTTTTGGTTGCTTTTCATTTGCAGGTATATTTTAAATCACACATTTTCCTTCTTTTCCTTTACCCATATTACATTTTTCTTTTCCCTCCATCCTTATTGTTTGATGGTTTATTCTTCAGTGGATAATAATTGACATTTGCATCTAACTTGTCAAAATAGAAATTTAATTTAATTTTTGGTTATTTTATGATTGCTGGATCATCCAAAGATGTTACTTTGTTTGAAATGTATGGCTCGTGGCAGTGCATTTTGGTGAAAATCTTGTGCTGATTTTTTGTTTGTCTTCTTTCATGCCCAACTTTTTTCCAGAGATTTTGCCATTGTTAATTATTCTTGTTCCCCTTCCAATGCATCTTGATGTGCTTAAACTCTATTTATCTCCTCACGTTACTCGTCCTTCTATTTTTGCAGACTCGGAATCCGCCAATTCTTCCTCCATTTGCTGACATTTTCAAGGGTAAATATTTTTATGTATTTTTAACAGCTGATCTTTCTTACTTTAATCTCAAATAACTGGTAGTGATAACTTGATTACTGCTCCCATGTATCTGTATTTAAAGAAAATGCTTACATGTGCAAATGAAGTGATATTATTAAAAAAGAAAATGAAAAGAGTACATGGGCCCGAAAATGCTTCCATGTGACAATAGCTACTGCTGGATTTTCTTTATCATCTAATTTCTAAGAAACATTTGAATCCTTATTCCCTAGATGGTACTGATCCTGCAACAGTGGAGAAATCATTGTCCAGTTTTGTAAATTATGGGCAAAGAAACAAAGAATCTTTGGCTGAGCTCTTTGTCACTCTACTCATCAAAAAGGTATCTCTTTTATTGCATATTATGTTAATCAGTATTAGGAGGAATGCCTGTTTCTTTATCTTAATCTATATATATATATATATATATATTATATTTTAAATTTCTGGATGTAAAAATTGCTTGTTTTCTTAACTCTGCAGTTATCTTCTGTTGAAAAACTCTGGCCTAAAGGTCTCTGTGCAAGTGCTTGCACGGCGTCTTGGACATCCAAAACCTGGGATTCTAAAGTTGCATGCATTAGTGTAACTACTCTCCCTTTTCAGACAATAATTTTTTTCTCGAAAATGTATAAACATGTGATAATGACCAACTTATCACAGGTGGAGGATTTCACTGATCAGACCCAAAATGTTGCGAGGGCTGTGGGACAAGCTGAAATGAAGCTGATTTATAAATGCATTGACATTTCTCTTAAGCATATTTTCTCCTTCATAAATGGGAAGATTGGAGGTAATGTGAAGGATTTTTTGTTTGGGCAAGATGGGCTCCCAACCTCAATTCCTAGACGTATTCGAAATTTGCACAGAAGACCAGCATTGCCTGGGGTTGCTTCTAAAGCGCACCAGACCAGAGGAAAAGTAACTGGGAAAAGAAAGAAACGAGATATGAGGGGAAAAACTGTAATAATCCAAGTGGGAGAACAGCAGCATAAGGTACTCGAGTCTTGTTCAGCTAAGAGGACACGAACAGTTGAAGGTTGGCGAGCAATGCCTGATGGAAGCTGGGCCCCACCACCTTCTGAAGACCCAATTGTTGGTCAACATGTTGACTCAACACGAGATTGGAATAAAACTGAGCAAGCAGCTGCTACAGAAGGTTGGTCCATAACAACGCAACCTAAAGCCGGAGGTTGGGGAGAAACCGGGCAGCCCAGTTCCTCGAGCTGGGGAGGAACAGAGAAGCTAAGTGGTGGGGACAGAGGTTGGACAGGAACCGCGAAACCCCGTGATGGAGATTGGGGAGAAACTGGGAAGCCCAGTTCCTCGAGTTGGGGAGGAACAGAGAAACTAAGTGGCGGTGGCAGAGGTTGGTCAGGAACTGCGAAACCCGTGATGGAGGTTGGGGAGAAACCAAGCCCAGTTCCTCGAGTTGGAGAGGAACAGAGAAACTAAGTGGCGGTGGCAGAGGTTGGGCAGGATCTCACGAAACCCGTTATGGAGGTTGGGGAGAAACCGGGAAGCCCAATTCCTCAAGTTGGGGAGGAACAGAGAAACTAAGTGGCGGTGGCACAGGTTGGGCAGGAACTACGAAACCCCGTGATGGAGGTTGGGGAGAAACTGGGAAGCCCAGTTCCTCCAGTTGGGGAGGAACAGAGAAACTAAGTGGTGGTGGCAGAGGTTGGGCAGGAACTGGGCAACCCCGTGCTGGAGGTTGGGGTGAAACCGGGAAGCCCAATTCCTCGAGTTGGGGGAGGAACAGAGAAACTAAGTGGCGGTGGCACAGGTTGGGCAGGAACTCTGAAACCCGTGATGGAGGTTGGGGAGAAACTGGGAAGCCCAGTTCCTCCAGTTGGGGAGGAACAGAGAAACTAAGTGGTGGTGGCAGAGGTTGGGCAGGAACTGGGCAACCCCGTGCTGGAGGTTGGGGTGAAACCGGGAAGCCCAATTCCTCGAGTTGGGGAGGAACAGAGAAACTAAGTGGCGGTGGCACAGGTTGGGCAGGAACTACGAAACCCCGTGATGGAGGTTGGGGAGAAACCGGGCAGCCCAGTTCCTCGAGCTGGGGAGGAACAGAGAAGCTAAGTGGTGGGGACAGAGGTTGGACAGGAACCGCGAAACCCCGTGATGGAGATTGGGGAGAAACTGGGAAGCCCAGTTCCTCGAGTTGGGGAGGAACAGAGAAACTAAGTGGCGGTGGCAGAGGTTGGTCAGGAACTGCGAAACCCCGTGATGGAGGTTGGGGAGAAACCGGAAGCCCAGTTCCTCTAGTTGGAGAGGAACAGAGAAACTAAGTGGCGGTGGCAGAGGTTGGGCAGGATCTCTGCGAAACCCGTTATGGAGGTTGGGGAGAAACCGGGAAGCCCAATTCCTCGAGTTGGGGAGGAACAGAGAAAACTAAGTGGCGGTGGCACAGGTTGGGCAGGAACCTCGAAACCCGTGATGGAGGTTGGGGAGAAACTGGGAAGCCCAGTTCCTCGAGTTGGGGAGGAACAGAGAAACTAAGTGGTGGTGGCAGAGGTTGGGCAGGAACTGGGCAACCCCGTGCTGGAGGTTGGGGTGAAATCGGGAAGCCCAGTTCCTCGAGCTGGGGAGGAACAGAGAAGCTAAGTGGTGGGGGCAGAGGTTGGGCAGGAACTAAGCAACCCTGTGGTGGAGATTGGGGAGAAACGGGGCAGCCCAGGTCGTCGAGTTGGGGAGGAACCGTGCAACCCTGTGGTGGAGGTTGGGGGGTAACACAACAGTCCAGTCGATAGGCTGGGGAGACTAAGGATCAGTGGTGGAGGACCTCTGATTCTATCAGGGAAAGCGGAGCGTGCAAAGCAAAGTAATTTGCTCGTATATTTTTGTAATTTGTGTCTATGTTTAGTGGACTACATGGTGTAAATGTGTTTAGGTTTAGATGTGAATTAATATGTATTGTGTGCAAGGTTGTTAGCATCAAATATGTTGCAGTAGTGTATCTGTGTCCACTGAACCAACAATGTTCGTTGTTGTGGTAGAGAGAGACTCGGGGATCACTTGAAAATCCTCTTGTTAAAATGAATGCATTCAACTTACATCTTCCAAAATATTCGTCTCATACTTTTTTAGTGGATTTGCAGAGCAGTGTAGGAGGGAATTATTAAGGTTTAATTGAATCAAACACATAAAATCATGAACTCGTATTTCTTCAAAAATGGAGAATTCGCTTAATTTTATAAACCACTATGGGGTTTCGTGTAATGTTTGAACCACGTGGGATTTCATGCAATTAACCTGAATTATTAATATCAAGTTGTTTTTATAAAATTATCACTATCACTATGTTTTAAAAGTTGCATGTTTGAAAGGAAGCTGAAAATAGTTTAAATTTAATATCTTTCAAAATATTTATCTACTTTTTGTAGGCTAGCAGTGCACGTACAACAACGCACAGAGACTATTAATATTGGTTCAAATTTTATTGTATTAGATTTATATTTTGTATTATTAAATTAATGTCTGCAAATGTTTAAAATTTAAATCTAAACGTAATAACTAATAACATTGCAAATTCAGAACAGAAGAGTTGCATGATTAGTACTTATGTGCATTCAGATAAAAATAATTTTTTCAAAATTTGATTATCTAATGATAATGATTCTCACACACACAGGTGTTAAAACTACATTTTGTTTCATCCAACTATACAAAGGACAAACTACTAATTGACATGTACATCACACGTTATTCTTTTAAAAGGTTATTTTCATCAAGTATTATATACTAACTCTTTCTTCCCCACCTATCCTGCAACTGATTCAAGAGTTCAAAAATTTAAAATCCTTCACATCACATATATTTTATTCTTTCATCACCCAAATTCCTCTCTTGTTTTATTTTTAAAAATAATTTCTCATTATCTAAAACATAACCGTCAGTTACTAAATTTCTGTGGTGACACCACACCACATACTTTACCACCTACAATTGGTAAAATAAAAAACAAAAGTTAAGAGTAAAAAAAGTATAGTTTTACTGTTTTAAGTTTACAGAGTAAAAAATAAAATAAAAAAGTTAAGAGTAACACTCGGAGAAAAATCACAATGCTCCAGTAATTTTGTCATATCCATAAATAGTTCTGGTAAATTTTTACTTTATCAACTTTTATTATTTTATTGTCAATTTTAGTCATTTTTTATGGGAACATTTTGAATTTTGATCGAAAAATGACTGGAAATATGTTGTAGCATATAAAATAACACAAAAAAAAATATTAAATATGGGTTCAGTGAGGGAAGAGAATAATATAGGTCCGACCCATTTCAACATAAATTACTTCGGAATTAGCCACGAGAATGAATCGATTTACGTAATTTTGATGTCGCGATTCATGGGAGAAGTGTAACCAAAAACATGAAATTGATTGAGGGTTTTGCTTCCTCGATAAAGAGACATTCAAATGAGAGTGGTGACGACCCGTCGACGCATGACCAAAATAAAAGGTCGGTCGATTTTTAAATCAAATTTTTAATTTTCTGCGAAAAAAGACTAAAATCCATATCAAAAGGACCAAAGTTTATAATGTAAAAACTTGCATGATTATTTGTTGGATCTTGAACAAAGTCACCACGACTATTTGTGATTTTTTTTCTCCACTTCAATGCACTAATTGCATCGTGCAACTTGTGTAATTTTAACTATTTTTTTTAAAACAAGCTGTTTTTTTTTTTTTTTTTTTTTTTTTTTAGAAAAAAAGGATTAAAAAGTATTAGTTCATGCAACTCTTTTTTCTTTTTCTCTTTTGGATTGATGCTCCTCCTTTATCAAGACCTTTTTTTTAAATTAGGGTTTGGATTGTGTTGTGGTATTAATGCTGGGTGTATGGAGGTATTAATTTTAGCATGAGGACATAATTGACAATTTATTAGGGATGTACGGAGTAAAATCAAATTACAAAATTTCATATGAAACTGGTTTACCGTGCACCACTCATACTATTGCTTGTAGAAATTAATACTATAGCAACTATTGTATTAGTTTTTACAAACAATAGTATGAGTGGTGTACGGTAAATCAGTTTCACATAAAACCTTCTCAAATCAAAATAATACTACATGTGAAACGTAAGGAGTAATACACAAACATTATTAACCGTACATTTATTAATATTCTTATCAATATTTTTTATTAATAACTCGTTATTCAGTTCATAGGATTATAGGATTATAGGGTCCTTCAAATTAGATTAAAGCTTTGTATTTACGGATCTATTATAAAAATTAACCGCACTTTGAAAATTTCGAACATGAGATCTTATAAAATGTTGCATCTGTGTACTCAAATCTAGGGGTGGACGGTACGGCATACCGAAAATTTTCTCGCCATACCGTTACCGTACCGAAATTTTCGATATCGAAAAATATCATACCGTTCTCATACCGAAAAATTTAAGTATCTGAAAATTTTCAAGATGAGAACGGTATCTGAAAATTCTTGAACTGTTTTCCCTCAAAATTTTAATTTTTTTTTTCTATCTTGAGTCTTGACATATTTGGAGTTTAAGATTCAATTCTTTTGATTTTTAAGCAATTTCCCAGAAACTCAAGACATAAACACAACATAAAGGCATAAAGACACATTACCAGAAACACCAAGCAATTTCCCAGAAACACCAAAACTTAATAACTAATCACAAACACAACATAAAGACATAAATTGCAAAACAATTGTAAATTATCCAAAATTGAAAGAAATAAAAAAGCGAAAGGCGACGAGGGGGAGACGATGTGGCACGGCTTACGGCGACGTGGTCACGTGGTGGATGGTTTGGCTTGGGCGACGAGGTCGCCGAGGCGGGGTGACAGAAAAACCGAAATGGAGGAAGAGAGCGGGTGGCGTGAGGGAGGCTGGGCGACGGCTGGGAGAGGGAGGCGAGACGACAGCGGCGGGAGGGAGGAGGGGCGACGCGATAAGGGATAAGGAGGCAAATGACTAGAGGGACACACAGTGTGAAGTGGGGGGGAGAGAAAGGTATGTGGTCGAGTGGAAATGGGGATGTAGACTGAGTTGTGGTGACGACGGCGGGGAGACGGGTGTCGGGGAGGCGTGAGAAGGGAGAAAGGGAGAAAGGAGAGAAGGGAGAAAAAAACAGTACCCCCAAAATGTTTAGGGTTTCATTTTTGTGAAATTATGTGTTAAGAAGAGTGTATATATAATATATATATATATAATATAATTATTATTTATTTTTTAAAAAAATATATGAAATTCAATAATTTTTGGTATACCAAAATATTTTCGGTATATCGCGGTATACCGAAATTTCTATATTCATATATTGAATTCTGCGTCAAAAATTTTGATGCATCATACCATACCAAAAAATTTTTGATCTGAAAATTTCAATAAATTCGATATTTTTCAAGACGGTAAGTCTTGTATATATCGGTATTTTTCGATATTTCCTCCAAACTCTCAAATTCTTATCATCACAATTTTCTCCAACATACATAAATAAGAAAAAGAAAAGTTAAAAAACAACAAAAAAGAGAAGTAGAGTTTTGATGTCATTATAGAAAGAGACCTGACCTTGCTGTCCCAACTCCTAATAATATGTCCTTCTCCCTCTCTCTTCAGTTGAGCCGTACGATGAATAGATACGTACGGTCTCGGTTGGCCCCAGAAATTGTTTATTTATTTGTCCTTACGGCTTTCGTACGCTCAACCGTACGACCACACCAATTCCACGCGGTTCCACGTGGACTGTTTGTGGACGCCTTGTGCCGCCCATCTAGCCGTCGATTCAAGACAATGGACGGCTAGGATTGCACTATTCTATATGGGTGAATATGACATCATCCGTGACGTTACTACGCACATGTCGTCTTAGATTAGAGCCACTTTATTAATTATCATAGGATCCCATTTTCTCCTGAATTCTTCCTCACAATACTAGTTTATTTTGTGAAATTACATCTTAATTTCATTAAACTCATGTACGTATTACTCCCTCCATCCCATTTAAAATTGCACACTTTCCATTTTGATTCGTCGCATTTCAAGTTACACACTTCAAATATAAAAAAAAATCTTATAATCTCCACCCTCCATTCTTTTTAAAAAGTCAACAAAACTATTTTTTCTTAATATGTGTGCCGATCAAAGTCATGTGAAGGTTCAAATGGGACGGAGAGAGTATATTCGAGCACTATCATGTATAGATATTACCATTATTATATATTGTAAATATGAGATAGTCTTGTGTAAAACAATCTCAAGTATATGACACAACTCAATTTTAATATTTAAACATTACTTTTCTTTAAAATATAATTTGAGTAGATCATAAACCATGTATCATACTCTCTTCGTCTCAACATATTTCTGATCATTTTCGATTAAAATTAAAAAAATTCAGAACCATTTTTTAATAGGGGCAAAAATGATGGAAGCATTTGTGATATTTAGCCCATTTGTAGACCCAAATTTGTGTGTCGTACTTTTAGTTTTTGTTTTTAGGAGTCACTACATGTAACGATCACTTATCAAATTTCATTCCTATCCCCCTCTCTCTCCCCACTACTTATCTGATCTCCCCCCATCTCTCTCTCACACGCCACAACGTTCGGTTAACTTACTCATGTTAATGGTGCACTCCATCACCACCGTCGCCGAATAACCGAACCCACTTCTCCACAAACCCCACTCCCCCTCCGCCGTCTCCCCTCCTTCTCCGACGGCGCCGTCCTCCCTTTCCTTTTCGTCCCAACCTGAATTCCTCCCCCACCAAAAAAAATAAAAAAATGAACTCAGCCCCGATAGTCTCTCTCCTGACAGACGACCTTCTCTTAAAAATCCTCTCTCTCCTCCCCAACGATTCCGACCGCAAATCCTTCCGGTCCACATGCAAGCCCTTCTACCGAGCCGACTCGCTCCACCGGACTCACCTCCGCCTCCTCCGCCCCGACTTCCTCCCCTCCCTCCTCCCCAAGCTCCCCCGCCTCGCCTCCCTCGACCTCTCCGTCTGTCCCTCCATCGACGACGCCGCCGTCTCCCGCCTCCTCTCCGCCGCCGTCGTAGTCGCCCAGATCCGCCGCCTGAGGCTGAGCCGCTGCTCCGGGCTGGGGTTCCGGGGCCTGGAGGCGCTGGTGAGGAGCTGCCCCAATTTGGAGAGCGTCGACGTCTCCTACTGCGCCGGGTTCGGCGATCGGGAGGCGGCGGCGCTGGCATCCGCGGCGGCGCTTAAAGAACTCAATTTGGATAAGTGTTTGAATATAAGTGATGTTGGATTGGCCAATATTGCCATTGGGTGTACCAAGTTAGAGAGACTCTCAATCAAGTGGTGCTTCGATGTCTCCGATATCGGAATTGAATTTCTATCCAAGAAATGTCATCGATTGAAGCGCCTCGACATTTCGTATTTGAAGGTCCGGGAATTTTCTATGCTACACTGCAAGACACTGACCAGAGATGTCGCTTTAATGTGTTACGTGGTACAATGTATGTGTTGTCAAATCACGTAAATGTGTTATACATTACAATGTGTGGTACCAAAGTACAAGACATAAAGGATGTGTTGTACATGCTTTAATATGTTGTACAATACATACATTTTAAAGCACAATTGGACAGTGTCATGCAGGGTAGTACACATTTGTTGGACTAGCGAGTGTTACAATGTACTATTGGTTTTGTGTTTGGGAGCTTATCTATTAGGGAAAGTGATTAATTAACGGCTTTAATTTTGATTTGTTTAAGGTTTCGAGCGAGTCATTGCGTTGGATAAGTGGAATGGAGAGGCTGGAGATACTGCAAATGGTGGGGTGTGGATCGGTGGATGATATGGGATTGCAGTTTATTGCAAATGGATGTCCTTTACTTAAGGTTAGTTTGAATTGAATATTTTGTAGCATCATTTTGGAGTGTGAGATGGAATGCATTTTAGACATGGTTTATGGGAATATTACAAGAAGTTAATTAGCTATAATTGAGAAGCCTTTCGGAGTTTAGAATCTCAAAGTTAAATGATTGAGTATCATGTTACTTGGTTTGATTATGAATTGCAAGTCATTTGAATTTCAATGCATCATATTCTTGGAAATTGCATAGTTTACAATTCTTTGACATTCAATGGCGCTTGGTTCAAATTCTTCAATGAGAATGATAATGAGAATTATTGAATAGAGGATTACAATGAAAATTATGGTTACAGCTTGGAATTCTTAGGGCAAAAAATAATTGTTGGTTGATGAATAGTTGAATGATTGAGGAGAACTGCTTATAGGAGGGGAAATAGTTAATCAAAATGGTGTAAAAATTAACTTGTTTTGAATCTCATTGGACATAAGTTGGCAATCACCATGTCTTTGTAGGTTCGATCGTATATGAATTAGATTTTTAGATATACACGTAATTTTACGGTAGTATTATATTAAAGTTTTAGTGTTAAGCCATCGTATCAACATGCATATACGGCGACCAACATGAGCAAGAGAGGTTAGATAACTGAACATTTATGTTTTAAGATCGGGGAATTCTATGCGGGTAATACCTGCCTTCCACATGTGACATAAGTTGGCAAACATATATATGTTAGTAATGCTTATACTTGAGTTCCTCTAATTTTTGTCATTCATGTCATAACTTCCTAATAGGATTGATTTAAGTTTCAGTACAATTGTTTCTTTGACAATGCAAGAATGACGACTGTTAGTCTACAATATTAGGGAAGGGATAATCGATTGCTATTTTAGTCTTAAATGATAAAAACTATAATGAATTTATAATACATATTTGTTGTGTGTGTGTACACATATATTCTCTTTCTTTTTCTCTAAAAGATCAAACCGTTTAACAATGGGAGAATTAAAGGGATAGGCTGGAGTCAATTCTTGACTTTAGCTCTGATAGATTAGCTAGGCCAAGATCTGATTTTCTTAATAAGAATTGGTATGTAATATGTATTAATATTTAAATGTATATGTGTCGTATAGACTACAAATAATGTAGCTTCCCTTATTATGTTGTGCCATTATGGGAACTTGCATAACTAAGATTCCTGTACATATTGGGAAAACCAGTAGTAGTCATGTGAAAATCTCATTTTTGTAGGAATCATTGTTAATTAAATGAAAATTTTCGACGATTCTTGGCATGCTGCAGAATCTTACGCTTAATTTAACCACCTCAAAACCATTTTTTGTGTCTAAAACTAGCCATATCAGATGCTACTCACTGATATAGGAGAAAGCCTCTTGACTCGACAATTCTTCTCCCTGCAATTTGTAGAATACGTCAACTGAAAAGACACTCAAACTTGGATGAATAATACATTAAGGACGACAAAGGAAACACGTAAAGTAGATTTCTTATTTGTTTAATCAAGTAAAATTCTTGTCGCATGGTTACAAAACTAATAGATGGATGCAATTACACTTTTATTTGCATGACGTGATTTACATCTTTATCAGAAATAATGCTAAATGAATATCAAGTAGTGAAACTACAAGTTTACATTACTTGTATGATGTCCAGGTACTTGATATATCGGTCTGCGACAAATTGAGCTTCTCTGCACTAGGGCCAGTTATCGAAGGACATAATTATCTATTGTGGCTTCATGCTAGCTACTGTTTTTCTGTAAGCAATATTTGGTTAAAAATTTCTTCAGAAGTTGCAACACTTCTCTTAACAATTACTATAAATTTGGACTATCAGGAGCTTTCATTGACATTTGTCCAACAGTTTAAGGACCTAAAAGAACCTTACGGTGCTCAGAATTGATGGGGCACGAGTTTCCCGATACTGTCCTTAAAATTATTAGCAAAAATTGCCGGGCCTTGACCGAGATCGGGTTGGGAAAATGCAGAGCTACAGATACGGGCATTAGGCAGCTCGTTTCTGGTTGTGTTCATTTGAAGATACTTGACTTAACGTGTTGTAGTGACCTCACCGATTCAGCAGTATTAGCTATTGCAAGCTCTTGTAAGAGTCTCTTATGCCTCAAGCTAGAGTGCTGCAACTTGCTCACTGAGAGGAGTCTCGACTATCTTGGGTCCCACTGCTGCTTACTTGAGGAGATCGATCTTACCGACTGTTCTGGAATTAATGACATAGGTAAATCCATAAGAACCGTAAATTAATGGTTTAATTGCTGCAAAAATCACGACCTTTGACTTGTATTTTTTTTTACCAAACTTCACGTCTTTAACATCTCAATTGCAATTGAGACATCGGGTAATTTGGCTCCTGGCCAATACACAAATGATGCCGTTAAATTCATAATTTTTGTTGCAATTATCCAAAAGTTTGGTTAAAAAGCAATTAAGTCAAAGGTCGTGATTTTTTTTTTTTGCACAAGTCAGCAGGCCAAAATGACGTCGTTTGTATATCATGCCCTGCCCGGTGTCTCAATTGCAATTGAGATGTTAAAGTCGTGATTATTTTGCAATCATCCAAAAGTTTGGTTTAAAATACAATTAAGTCTAATGTCGTGATTTTTGCAGCAATTACCTTTAAATTAATCCGATTGAGGTGGATGGAAATTCTAAACTACTATATGATTTTTCTAGTGATTTAATATCTATGTTCCGCCTTCATTATATTTATATATGAATTTTGCAGGCTTGAAATATCTATCAAAATGTTCGGAGCTAGTATCCTTGAAACTTGGACTATGTAATAATATTTCAGACAAGGGGTTGTACTATATAGCTTCAAATTGCTTAAAGATACGAGAACTCGATTTATACAGGTACGATTTTGAGACATAACTTAGCCAATATTCAGGGGAAATACTCGTGTTTTGTTTCTTCTCTTAGTATCGACAATGCAGGTGTGCAGGAATAGGTGATGATGGCTTAGCTGTTTTATCGTGTGGATGCAAAAGAATGAAGAAACTAATCTTATCGTACTGTGATAGGGTTACGGACAGAGGGATAGAGTGTCTAAGCTCGCTCGATGAACTCTCTGAGCTGGAGGCCCGGAGTCTTCCGAATATCAAGGCTGCTGGATTGACCAAACTTGTTGCTGGATGCAGGAGACTAACTGAATTGGATCTAAAAACTGTGGTAACATCGATGACTTTCGGGATTTTGGGCTCTTGCTTACTATTCGAGGAACTTGCAACAGGTATGTATCTTAAATTTATGAAAATTAAACAATACCGCCTCCTTTTCGCAGTAAGTGTCTTTTAAAAGCTTTAGACTCAAATCAAGGAACATAAAATTTGGACATTTTTACCCTCTGTCAATCTTAAAATATAGGAGTTGATTGAAGAATATAGGGGAGATAATCAAAGAATTCGAGGAAAGAGAAATTTTGTGGTAGACAAAGTCTTATTTAAACCAGTTTCATCATGCAACTACTTTGCATTTGTTTTTTTTTTCAAACAATGTTAGTTGTTTCACTCAAACGATTAATTGTTACACTATAAAATGATAGTTGGGAAACGGTTGCATGATAAAATGGTTTTTTTTTATCCAAACATATATAAGACCAAATCTTAATGGTACATGAGAGAATATTTAAGAATTAAAAGTATGAGATTAAAAATAAAATAAAAAACCAAAAAAATCTGTTAGGTGGGGGTAAATTGGTAAGTATTTGGGGAAAAAGAGTTAAAAGACAATAAATTAGAGTCTAAAAAGACATTTATTGCGAAGTGGTGTGGGTGTATGGTTAACAGCTTATCAAATATTTTTAGAAATGGTGGGAGTGTTTCAACATCGCTACAGACTCAATTTCAGAGTTCTTTTATTTAAAAGAGTATTAACCATTTGAATAAATTGGCAGATCAATCTGAGCGGGTGTGCGATCTCAGATGTGGGGCTATGCATGGTGATGGGGAACTTAACCAGGCTTCAGGACGCAAAAGTTGCTTAATCTTTCGAATGTATCAAGTAACGGTTTTGAGCTCGCCCTCAGAGCCTGCTGCGCTCGTCTAAAAAGGTAAAGTTGCCCGCCCTCTTAGGCTTACTACTTTCTTCTGAGATAATTGAAACCTTAGAATCCGGAGGTTGCAAGATTAGATGGGATTAGAATGTTTGATATTATACATGATAGTGAAGAGATAAACTGGTAGGAGACGAAACTCTCAACTTGTGGTGTGGTTCTGAAAAAAAACCCGAATCATGACTTTTTTTGTGTAATTGTGTTTTGAATGCATCATATTTTCTAAATATGATGAATATAACTGAAACGATTTATGATTTAGATGAGGAATGCTTTTTTTTTTATGCAAAAAACCAACGTTAGTACAAGAAGGAGGAGGTATATATTCTGCAACATGTTGGAGAAGCAAATGAACGAGACACCCTATCAAATATGATGAGCTCCATATATTAGCGTAGCGAACATAAGAAATAGAAAAATTGAGGTTTAGAATAAGAAAGCCATTACCAAACGCCGAAGTCATCTTCTATCGGTTCATGTGGCGCTACCACAGTACACCTTTGGATTCAGCAACAATACTCCAACCCCAAGTTTTTTACCCTTGAAAAGGCTTCATGTTATAACCCCATAAACCAACTCTCGTACGCACAGTCTTCTCCGAATCAACCAACAATTAATCTGCATGCAATGAATTTTAATTACCCTCAACCCTCGGATCATGTCTATCCCTGTCTTGTGTGCCAAACGATGCAGTTTTCGATCTGCTCTGACTTGCCACCTCCCTCGCGACCATCCCACCAGTTATATCTGATTTGGATCCGTTGCAGACAACACCGTCATGTGCATGACTTCACAGTTATATAGTCTTTCTTTTTAACTGCACACCACAGTGTTATACTCCTAGATAATAAATTCTAAAACGAAGTGAACGGAACTTTGAATACATGTCATCAAAGAAAAAAACTTGTATGTGATAGTTTCATGCATATTACAAATTCCAATCACTTGCATATTATATGATACCGGAATCATGTTTTGGAATTTAAAATGGAGCTCCGTCTCATGCAAGACTCCCTTAGTGTCAAAAAATATTTCCATTCCAATAACAAAACCTAAAATGGTGTCGAAAAGGAAATACAAATAGACCGAACGTGCATGATCAGAAATTAACGATGTCTTCCATAAATTACTGAGGATTGCTAGCTACTAATTATATCAATTAGTCACCATTATTAATTAATTAATTAACACATACTAACTTGTATTAAAGAATAAAGATATACAATTAAACATTAAATAAGATGCCAATTAAATTAAAATAACTGTATGATCATAACTCATAAACCCAACAGAACAATACATCAAATTTTGCGGTTGTTTTTCATAGTTACCTAGTAATGTTCTCTTACATCCAATTATCAATTCACGTCAACCTGAAGACCCTTTCTCCCCTACGAATCAACACAACAACAATCACAAAAAATCCTAAAACTACGCTATGCCCAAAACAAAACACACAATCTCAACAATAGGCAATGCACACCCGTAGCAAACTCCCCATCCTCTTTTCTCCACGCCACATTTTCCCTATAAAACCCGACCCCCGACCCTTCCCTTCCTTCCACACAGAGGAGCACGACTCCCTTCTTCGTTTATTCGTTTGGAGGAGGTCATTCTAATCGCCTTCTCCATCGCCCCCAAACCAAAATAATTACATAGATAAAAATAATAATAATATATATATAGCGCACACACAGACCAAAACATGGCGGACAATTCCAAGAAGAAGATCGCGGTCGCGTCCGTGTGTTCTTTGCTCCTGGTCGCCATGGTGGTGGCGCTCCTCTACAACAACTCCGAAAAGGGACCAGAAGAAGGAGAAGTGTCTGCCTCTCAAAAGGCCATCACCAATTTATGTCAAGAAACCGATTATCAAGAAACCTGCCAAAAATCCCTCCAATCCGCCAACTCCAGCGACCCCAAAGAGCTCATCGAGCTCGCTTTCCAATCCGCCATCAAGGAGATAAACGACGCCGTCGCCAACTCCTCGGTCCTTGCAGACCTCGAGAAGGACCCTCGTGGGAAGACCGCTCTCGAGAGCTGCAAGGAGCTGGCCCACCGCGCCACCGCCGATCTTGAGCGCTCCTTCTCCAAGTTCAAGAACTTCGACGTCTCAGAAGTCGACACCATTATCTCCGACCTCAAGATATGGCTCTCGGGAGCCATCACGTACCAGGAGACGTGCCTGGACGGGTTCGAGGGCGTCGAGGGCGGAGCTGGAATGAAGATGAGGGAGTTTCTGACGACGTCCATGCAGATGACGAGCAACGGGCTCGCCATGGTCAACGGCGTTTCCCAAGTCTTGGAGTCGATTATCGGGCAGAACTTTAATAGCCGTCGCTTGCTGAGCGAGGACGGTGTGATTGGGCACGAGGATGATGAGCCGAGCTGGATCGATTTCAATAAGAGGGAGCTGTTGAAGAGCTCTAAAGACGAGATTAAGCCGGATATTGTTGTGGCGAAAGATGGGAGCGGCGACTACACGACCATCAACGATGCTTTGAAACATGTTCCTCTTAACGGAAACAAGACCTTCACGTTGTACGTCAAAGAGGGGGTTTATCAAGAGAAGGTGACCATTAATGCGACTATGAAGTACTTGTTGCTCGTCGGCGATGGCCCTACTAAGACTAGGATCACCGGAAACTTGAACTTCATCGACGGAACCAACACCTACCACACCGCCACCGTTGGTACGTTTTCGGATTCCATGCTCTCCGTTTTTACACGAATTTTCGAAAAAAGTGGTAAAAGTACCAGCTCATGTGATGAAAAGTATTATATGAAGTAATACTTTTCTTCATACAAACTAATACTTCTCACTATCTTTTTCAATTTTTTGGTGATTTGGTTGAATTCAGATTTAAATACATGATTTTTCATTGTTGCTTAATAATTTGAATGAAAATATATACGCTTGAATCATGCAGCCGTACAGGCGGACCATTTCATGGCGAGGGACATCGGGTTCGAGAACTCGGCTGGTGCGGCGAAGCACCAGGCGGTGGCCCTCCGTGTGAGCGCAGACATGGCCATCTTCTACAACTGCCAAATGGACGGGTACCAAGACACCCTGTACGCCCACACGTACCGTCAGTTCTACCGCGAATGCGTCATCTCCGGCACCATCGACTTCATCTTCGGTGACAGCGCGGCCGTCTTCCAGAACTGCATCCTGGTCGTCCGCAAGCCCCTCGACAACCAGCAGTGCATCGTCACCGCCCAGGGCCGTAAGGACATCCGCCAGCCCACGGGGCTCGTCATGCAGAACTGCTCCTTCGTCTCCGACCCGAATACTACCGCTCCGCTTCAAAAACAAGGCCTACCTCGGTAGACCTTGGAAGGAGTATTCCAGAACCATTATCATGGAATCTTTCATCGACGATTTGATCCAGCCCGAAGGCTGGCTCCCCTGGAACCTCGACTTCGCGTTGGAAACCCTTTTCTACACCGAATTCAACAACCGGGGCCCGGGGTCTAACAAAGACCACCGTGTCAAATGGGCCGGGATCAAGGAACTCCCTTCGAGACGGGTCAAGAGATTCACACCCAACCGGTTCCTGGAAGGAAGCAAGTGGATTGAAGCCACGAAGATCCCGTATGTGGGCAAATTCGTCTTTAGGCCCCCGAAGTTCGACCCGGACACCGAATACTCCCCCATCGCCCCGGAGGAAAACAAGGACTTGGGTGGCGTGAGAGACAAGTCACTCTTCATTACACCGAAGACAGGGGATAGTGAAAAGAAAAAGGATCGTGATCACGACAATCATCACGAGAGCCCCGCCGTGCCAGAGTCGCAGATAGCGGCCGCGCCGTGGATAGCGCCGTTCGCGGAGGCGCCGTCGGAGGCGCCGGCGATGAGCCCGGCGGAGGCAGGGGAGAGCCAGGGACAGATTCTGAATGCTGTGAATAAATTGATGTTCAGGGGGTGGTGATCGGAAGACATTTTTTTCTATATAAAAAGATGATGAAAATGTGTGAATTTTTTTAAAGATGAATGTGTTGAAATCTTGTTTCTGTTTCTTGTATGATGTTGGTAGGGTTTTTCCTCATTAGAATAACACAGCTACGGATATAGTTCTAACTCATGCTGCCATAACCTGAAATTTTGAGTTAGCGTCTTCTCATGTATTTCTTTTTTTGTTTCCTCTTTTATATATTTATTGTATTCTTCTTTTTTTATATTGTAATTCTTTTTTTGGATTAATATCCTAATTGAATACAGTACATTAACCTGTCACGCCCGATTCTACGTGATTATTAATATGGTCCCGCAAGGGCGGATTTCGAAATTTTGTCCGGTCGAGATACAAACTTTAAAAATCCTATGTTCCACGTGCATATCTTCTGAATGCAAAAATAATTTTAACAGCTATGAATGTAAAAATTAAAAATTATCTCTTCAAACTTCATGAGGTAATGTATATCATGTGATGTGAGTACAAAAAATCGTATGAATTTAACATTTTTGAGTGATCAATAGTGATGTATAATAGCAGTTTATAATTTTTTTTAATGTAAATTAAATTCAAATTCAAATTTTATATATAGGGCCGCTCCTTTCTTGAATTGGATGAGTTGCCCGACCCAGGTCCAAAATTTTAGTCGACTTTTAAGTGCTCAAAATTCTATATGCATATATATAAAATAGTATATAAATTTTTATTTGCAAAACTATTAATGTATTGTGCATTGTACCATAGTGATAAGAGTATCTTCTTCCTCATTTGTTTTCACCCAAGGATCGATTGTCAGCTTTGGTCTCAAACCCTTTTTTACTTCAGCACTACCCTATTATAGTGTCAACATCATATTTCCAGCAGTTTGCACTATTTTTTGCTTCATAAATATTCATGCAAATTAAAATTAAAAATTATCATAATATTATAAGAAAAATTAAATTACGACTTCATAAATATTCATACAAATTAAAATTGAAAATTATAATAATATTATAAGAAAAATTAAATTACAATGTAAATATAAATTACGACGGATATTTAAATTACAATAAAAATATAAATGACAAAACGATATACACTCTACATTATCTTTTCAATTTAAGTATATTATTTTAATTCATAGCACATTATTTTTTAAATTACTTTAAAATTTAAAACTATAATACTAATTTATTTTGTACTAATGAAGATGAAAAAATAGTTGAAATTTATAATGTTAACATTACAAAACTAAAAAGAGTATACTACCAACCAATTACAAAACTAAATTTTTTTAATAAAAAGTAAAAAAAAGTAAACATAGCGTTCCAATATCATACTCTATATATATAGTGCTCAAAAGTTTTAAGATAGTGCAAAACTCTATTGTAGTGTTAGGATGCAGTATCGGTTGGAGGGGGAATTATAGAGTAAAACTCTATTACAGTGTCCGTTGGAATTGTTTATAGTGTTTGTTGTTATAACCTCATTTACAAGTTTAATAGTATCAATTAATAAGTATTATAATATTAATTTATAAGTGTAGTGGTATACGATAAATAAGTTTCACCAAATCATCGGAGATCTACTCGAGCATCTCTGCTAGCTAATCCTAACTTTCTTTTTCCATGTTAAAAAGACGGCTATTCGTTCCGGTGGTTGCAATTATGATTCATTTATCATCTCTATTTCTATATATGAAGCGGTTATTTTGAGAAAAAAAAAATTGATCTCATATCTTTTCTGTAATTCATTTTAACTATTCAATTTTGGTCCTTTAATTATTTTAATTGTTCAATTTTGGTCTCATTCTCCCCAAAAAATTGGTCTCATAACTTTTCTATAATTTATTTTTAGAAAGATTAAAAAAAATTCTCCTAAATGCAGAAAAAATGAATTTTTTATGTTCACGTCAACTACAAGCTCGGAAACCCCAATTTTAACCGATACATGACAAAAAAAGACAAAATTTTATGTTTTTCAGCAAAAATGAGACCAAAATTGGACGATCGAGATAGTTATGAAACTAAAATTGAATAATTATTTTTTTTGGGACAAAACGGATTACAAAAAAGTTATGGGACAAAAAAACTTTTTTTTTTCTATTAATTTCAAGAAAAAGAAAAAACAGATATCATTAAATTATAATAATAGTCTGATATTCCTTCAGCTAGATGATGACTCCTTCCATGCATTTGGAATGAACAATCTTGTCTACAACTTATCAACTAATCCAGATAATTTTCTTCAGAGCTATAGATATTTTTGAGTGGTTGCAATATTTTATGCCTTCTAACTTAACAAAGAGCTATAAAACTATCACGAGATAATGTGCTTTGAAATTGACACAAATAATAATAAAATGATTTACGAAATAAATAATTGAAAAGGCATAGTGGCTGCTAAGAACAGTTCCAATTTTGCTCATAGGCTTTAACTTTTCTTCCAATATTTTAAATTAAATTTGTCGCCACTATGAACTTTTGGGTTTCAACTAGCAATAGTAAGTAGAACCACTTATAATCTAATTTAATCTTAATTTTAATTCTTCTTAACTTATTTTCTGCACGTATATAATTTTTTTATTCTGCGTGGAGTTTGATAAGAAATTTATTAATAAATATATACGTACTTGAGAACTAATTAAATTATCAGGACAATTAGTAATTATGGTGTACAAGATGTCCACACCTCTAATCGTAACATTCATTAGCTTACCTGTTTCCAGTCAATTCAATCACATATTTCTTTTTAACATGTAATATCGAAAAATATATTTGTTACAAACGATTAAAAAAAAAAAAGCTTTTCATTATATCATAAACATAACATGTATGCAGATTACGTACTCCCTAATATGTGAAATTTATGTGCTTCGTGCTTGCTTGATTTTTAGATTTAGAGTGTGTGTGACAACAGATAGAATGTGTAACGAGTTTGAATCACGGCTGCCTTACTTTAGCCTCAAATAAATTTAATTTTATAAAAAAAAAAAATTGTCGATTTAATCTAAATAATTTTAAAAATATCTAATTTTTAGCCTCAAATCGTTCGAAACAACGTTGTTTTGCCGTTTCAATTTGGGGTTTTACGGCGGATGTTGTGACATGTGTTTTTAAGTGTGTTTGACTAATTCTTGTCATCAATTCTTTTTTTATTTTAAGTTTTATTTAAAAAAAAATTAATTATACCTAAAATTTCAGCTGTTAAAAAATATATACATACATACACGTGGCAGCCCAGTCATAGCATCCGTCGAAAAGCCCCAAATTGAAACAACAAAACGATGTTGTTTAGACCGATTTGGCTAACATTGGACATTGTCAAAGTTATTGAAACTAAATCGACGACAAAAAAAATCATAGAACTAAATTCATTTGAGATCAAAATTATGGGGCCATTTGTGATTCAAACGCTATTTATAACCAAACTATTAAAGAAACATAAAAGGCTGCAGAGGGAGAAGAAAAGAGGGCTTATTTTCAAAGTTGATTTTAAAAGGCACACGATTCTGTTCGTTGGGATTTTCTAGACGTCATGATGAGTGGAATGTGTTTCCACTGGAAATGGCGGAAATGGATCAGGGGATGTTTATCCTCAGCTTCAATGTCGGTCTTAGTGAACTGAAGCCCTTACGGAGAATTCCACCTCCAAAAAGGGCTCAGACAAGGCGACCCTCTCTCTCTCTTCCTTTTCCTTGTTGCAGCTGAAGGACTGAGTTGCCTTATGAATAAAGCAGTTCATGTTGGGTCCTTTGAAGGGGTAGAAGTTGGAAGAGACAAGATTCCGATCAATCTCCTACAGTTTGCCGATGACACAGTTTTGGTGGGAAAAGCGTCGTCAGAGAATGCAAAAACAATGAAAGGGGTTCTCCGGTTGTTCGAAATCGCTTCCGGGCTTAGGGTGAATTTCTCAAAAAGCTCAATACATGGGGTCAACATCAATTCGACATCTATTGAATCCTTTGCGGAAATATTGGGATGCAAGTCGGGTAAACTCCCGTTCACATATTTGGGGCTACCTATAGGAGCAAATTATCGGGAAAAAAAGGTTTGGAAACCATTGATAGATCGGTTCCACCGCAAGTTATCGGGTTGGGTAAGGAAGAATATATCTATGGGGAGAAGGATCACACTGCTGAATTCTGTTCTATCGGTTCTACCTGTTTATTACCTCTCTTTCTTCAAAGCCCCGTGTGTGTCATTAACACCATCGAAAAGAATTCAAAGGAAGTTTTTTTATGGGGGGGTAAAGGGTCGGTTAGGAAAATTGCCGTGGTCAAGTGGGGAGCCGGTTTGTAAGTCTAAAAGTGTGGGGGTCTTGGGGTGAGGATGTGAGGGCTTTTAATTTCGCTTTTACTTTGTAAGTGGTCAGGGAGATGGGTGTCGGGTGAGAGGTCTTTGTGGGTCATCTATTGTGGGGGGCTAATGAGAGTGTCGAGTCGGGGAAGTGGTCGTTGTGGTGGAGAGATATAGTAGAGTTGTTGTCAAGTCAAGTAGGGAGGTTACTTAGGAACAACATTGTTTTTAAGTTAGGAGAGCGGGTTGTCTGCTCGCTTTTGGTTAGATCCGTGGGTAAAAGCGAGTTAGATTGTGTGAGGCGTTCCTAAGTTATACCATATCTCTACACGTAAAAAAACGAAAAGTGAGGGTGTGTATCAAGTGATGGGTCGGCTTGGTCCCTTAATTGGGTGCTATTTTTTAATTTCTCTGAAATGATTGAGTTTGTGGATTTGTGGAGTTGTATATCCAGGTACAAAATTCAAGAGGACATATCAGATTCGTGGCGGTGGAATGGATCTTCCGATGGAGTGTTCAAGACGTGCGACATGTACAACATTATAACCTTGTCTGATTCGGAAGACGAGGCTTGGGATTTCCCTTGGAGAAAGTTATGGTGGAAGGCAATACCTTCGAAAGTGTCGGCATTCTCGTGGAAAGTTGTTCGAGAGAGGATCCCTACAAAAGATAATCTGCTAAAGAGGGGCATATCGGTGGGAGCTGATTTGGGGTGTCTTTGCCTGGTTTGTGAAGTGGCCTCAGAATCTACTTCTCACCTCCTTCTCACGTGTCCATCGGCTCTCACTGTTTGGAGCGCTATATCCTTATGGCTCGATAATGGCCCTCTCTATTCAACAGTTGTCAAGGATCATTTTGCGGAATTTTGAAATTTCGGGGATAATGCTCTTAAGAGGAAGATTAGAAGTCTTTGTGTGACAGTGCACCATTTGGAACCTGTGGAAGTTTAGGAATGACAAAGTTTTCAAGGATGGGCAATACACTTTGGACAAGCTCATTGACGGCATCAAGTTTAGTTCTTGAAAATGGATTCGGTCCCATTATCCACTTTCTTTATGTGTGATGTATCACGATTGGGAGTCACAATCTTTAATATGCATTCCTAGGAAATTATACGTGGAAGCTGTCAGTGATTGTACACCTCATGGGTTGAGTACCCCTTGTACTCGATCAATACAATTCATCTTTACTTCTAAAAAAAAAAAAACATAAAAGGCTGCAATTTGTGGTAGGTGAGAGACTATGTATATAAGTATATAAGAGAGAGAGAAGAAGAATTTGTAGCCATAGTCGTGTCTTCTCCTTTTCTTGAAATTAATTATTTCTGCTCTTCACATCTTCATCACCATCATGGAGGGATTAGTGTTTTTTGTTGGTGTTATAGGTACGTAATTCAACTTAATTTCCCATAATTTTAACATCTTAATTTATTTGATTACACATTACAATTACATATCTACACTTGCTGCTCCCTATGTAATTAACACTAATAAATTAACCACCCATTTTTCTCATCATTAATTCTCAGGGAATATAATCTCAGTTCTCATGTTTCTTTCTCCGGGGTAAGCTTCCAACAAAATAATCATTGCTAATTAATTTAATCATGAATTATTAGTAATTAACTAATTAATTGTTGCAGGAAGACATTTCTAAGGATTGTGAAGAAGAAATCGACGGAGGAATTCGAGAGCCTTCCGTACATTTTTACTCTCCTAAATTCAAGTCTATGGACATACTATGGAATCATCAAACCTGGAAGCTATCTTGTAGCAACTGTAAATGGTTTTGGTGTGGTTCTTGAGATCCTATACATTGCCTTATTCCTTATATATTCTCCTCCCCAAAAAAGGGTACGCATAAAAGTCATGTGTCGGCTCGTTTTGCACTACAAGAAAATTGACCTGTAATACAAGAAAATTTACCTGTAATAATAGGAATCATGTGATTATATGTTCTCGAGCTAAAAAAATTTAATGACATAAAACAATCTTTAAAGATTTTTAGCTAGAGAAGTTATAATGATTAGGTTTCCGTCATGATTTATGTCAATACAGTTTCCAGTCATTAAATATTTTTAGCTAGGGAATCTATAATGACAGAATTTCTGTTATTATAGGTTAATGATGATAGAAATTATGTTATTATAATTTCTCTAGCTAAAAATCTTTAATGACAGTAAATAATTTTTAATCATAGGATCATTGTCGTTAAAGATAGAGAAATTATAAATCCTATAATTACATGATTACTGTTATTACAAGTCAATTTTTTTTTTTGATAGTGTTGACCTTTTTTACAACCTGACCTTGTTGATATTAATTGTGTCGTCGTCTCAACTCTCAGGTCAAGACGGCGATACTTGTCGGAGTTTTGGATGTAGGGTTTTTGGCAGCAGCTTTATCGATCACATATTTGATGATGGATGTGGATTTTAGGATCGATGCTATTGGACTGATAAGTTCAGGCCTCAATATTATCATGTACGCTTCGCCTCTTTCAGCAGTGGTAAGAACATTAATTTCTTCAACAAATTTAAATTGAAATTTAGATATTTAAATGATAGATGGTGATTTACACAAACTAACTAAATGTAGATAAAATTATAAATGATCATGTAATTTTGGTCGGACTGGCTAATTTTTATCCTTTATATATATTTTTTTTCAATTTTGATCCTTTTGAAAATTTTATCATTTTTTTGTCAATTTTAGTTCTGGATGAAGTTTAATTTTGGTCATTTTAGATCAAAACTAGAACTAAATAACTAAAATTGAAAAAATATAAAATTATAAAATTAAAATTGAACATAACCACAAAAATTACAGGACTACTCGTGATTTTATGTCTAATTAAATGGATCATTCGATTAAATTTTTCTCGGTTAACGACTTCTTTTTTTTTTATTAGAGGCAACTGGTTAAGAACTTAACATATAAGTAAAAAAGTATGTTATGTACGTCAAAAAGCTTTGTATGTATTAGGTCAAGACCAAATAATTCGAATCCATTTTAAAAATAACTCAATTATATTTTTTTAAGATGCAACCTTTTTTTTTCTGAAACCTTTTTTTTCTTGAAACGTTAAATTTATTTTACAATAAACATGATTTTATGCATTCATTAGGAAATTGTATCACTAAATTAATGTCATATAATATGGACTGATTTTCTTTTATTATTTTTTTTATTTTTCAGAAAAACGTAGTGGCAAAAGAAGAGCGTGGATTATATGCCATTTCTTCTCTCATTTTTCCTTTTCTTGAATGGAGGGGTTTGGACTATTTATGCAGTTCTCGTACAAGATTGGTTTCTTGGAGTAAGTCTATTTTCTTTCAATCTAATTTATTTAATTTTTATCCTTTAAATTTTTTTAATTACGTGGTACACTCAATGCATAATTATAATTTTTTAATAAAAAATATTAATTTTTTTTATTAAAACAAATTATATGAACAAACTAATTTGAATATTTACATGATATTTCTAACATCTTCATCAATGCCTGAATTGGTGGATATGTTTTACATGATTGTTAGATTTACATAATGTTAGGTACCTCATAATTAGACAATAATGTGTGGTACGAATATGTATAACTTGTTGCTGTTGAAACCGACAATGGACATAAATAATTTGGAGGGGCCCATATTTCAGATTTTAAACGATGCTAATTTCTCAAGTTTATTTTATTCAACGGCTCAGACTCTCCTGTCCAAATATCCATCAAAATATCACAATTTTGCTCCACAAATTAAATTGTTTTATTTTTTGGGCTATTCGACATGTCACTCTCTAGCCTCGAGGGTTCCTTTCTACTATTTGTAGAAATGTTTCTAAACGCTAAGTGTAATGGTACAAGCATTTATAAAAAAAATGGGCGAAAAACATTTTACTATAAAGTCACGTACTCAAAAATTTATAATTAGATATAAAGTGCAGAAAATTTTTACACTTTAGCTCAAATTTGAACTAAAGTGTCACGTATTTTAGTTCAAATTTCTGCACTTTGTATCTTGTTGTAATGGTTTACTCAATTTTGTATCTAGTTGTAATTTTTTCTAAAAAAATAAAGAGTTGGTATGCTGTGAAACTTGTTCACCATGAAACCGGTTTTTTTTTATAGACATACTTTTCAATAATATAAGTCACACTCTTTAGTAATATAAGTCACACCCTTCAGTTATCACTACGACACTCTTTGTTATAATATAAGTT
Source organism: Stenogyne calaminthoides (assembly GCA_037126765.1). Lineage (NCBI taxonomy): Eukaryota > Viridiplantae > Streptophyta > Magnoliopsida > Lamiales > Lamiaceae > Stenogyne > Stenogyne calaminthoides. Next base: position 6,989,601 of record JBBCBC010000031.1, on the reverse strand, counting down.
ACACCCTTCACTTTTATGAGTAATACTCTTTATAATAAAACGTCACACCCTTTACAGTAAAAAGTTACACTCTTTAATAATATAAGTCACACTCATTAACCAGTTTCACTGTGAAACTTGTTCACACTATACTTTGCCAAAAATAAAAACCGAATCTAACCGTTTAAAAAAATATATATTTCTACTTAACTTGCTTGAATTTGCAAACAAGCATTAAATGCGGAGTTATTTTGATATAGAGATATGATAATAATAGAAATATAGTAAAATAGACCGCTCATTAGAAATTATGTTTAAAATTATATAAAATACAAATCGGTTGCACGTTAAATTTAATTTAAATAAAATTTATTTTTTTAATAAATTTTTTATGCATTAATTGCACGATATAATTGTGCACAATTAAGATTTTTTAATAAAAATACTTAATATTACTTGGTGAAAACAATTGATAATGACCAACTAATATTTTTCAAAAAAGGCGACTATACAATTAAAATTGTGTTTGAATTACATTGTGCACCTGGTGTATATTAAATTTTTTATCTAATAATAATATTTGAAGATATAATTTAATCAATACTAAACATTTTAAATTGTTCTTGACACTATGAAGCTCTTGTAAATTAATTTCACTAACAAAAAAGCTTTTGTGATCCTTGACACAATCATGAATCATCCATGCTGGCATATCATTATATATCATATAATAATATTTTATTTCGAGTTTTGCATTGGGAAAACGAGTTCTTCGTTTTCTCTTCCTCAACTACTCAATAAATAAATTGGGTCCATATATTAGCTGGCTTATAAATCCAACAAATTAATAATAATCAAATAGAAAAAATGGGCCATATTAGTTTTGGAAAAGCACAATCCACCACAAAAATTATTAATGATTACAGGAGTGAGAGATAGTGAGAGAGTGTGATCAGATCGATTTATCTGACAACAGTTTGCATGTAATACAAACAAATTAAGACGTTTGGACCTACAATATGTGCATTATTATTGTAGATATTATTACTAATTTATTGGTGATAAATGATTAGATTTTGCCAGGGTTTACGATCTCATTTTTTAACAAGAAAAATTTTGATTTGTTATCCAAATATATTTACTGAATAAATATTAGAGAACTACTGATAAATTTCTTTTCTGAAAGGAGTAAATATCAACACTTTATTACACGATATTTCCTTTATAAGCTTATAGTTGATTCATGAAATATAGGATGAACAAGTTTTATACCAAGGATTTGTGAAAATAATTAAAGGTAGGATATTAATTTATATTGTTAAAATGTATTAGTTATGATAATTGAAGAGTATGACTTATTATTATAGAAAAAATATTATTAGTGATGTTAAAGGGTATAACTTGTATTACAATAGGGGTATTAGTAGTGATAACTAAATAGTATAATTATTTTACAAAGGATATTAGTCATTATAATTAATTAAAGGGTCATGTCTATAAAAATAGATCAATTTTATGGTGAACAAATTTCACAAGAGATCTACTCTTTATCATATGCGTAAGATTTAATTAATCCATTTCATATATGAATGAGTAAAATTTAAAATGAAGTTCACATAAAGATTGGTTCAAAGTTACTCTTAATTCAAGCTATTTATGTTCACTGAAATTCAAGGACTTTACCAATTGTACCAAGGCTAAGTCTCGTATGCATTCAGGTGTACCATGTATTCATAGTGCATTTTAGAATCGTAAAACTTGTTATATTGAAATATGTAATTTTTTTATACTGAAACTTGCAACTATTTTTTCATATCACGGTCCACCTTAATGCACAAAGACCCATTCTTATATCAATCATATATTGAGATCTAGTCGCCAATTAAGTGAACACTTTCTCTACCAACTAACTCATTCGGGAATTTCTTCAAATATATAATCCATATGTCTTACTCATTTATCTTCACTTGTAATTAAATATAACAACAATTATTATGATTGAACTTGGTTTGGCAGGTACCAAATTCAATTGGATTTATTCTAGGTTCACTGCAGCTGGTGCTTTATGCCCTTTACAGGAACCCTAAGCCTTCAAGTGCTCATTTTCCACCAGATTTCACCCACAAGTTGCAAAAGCAACCCCTTCTTCAACACTCATCAAACTGTTAAATTTGAATTACAAAATATATATATATATATACTATTATAGATTATTATACCATTTAAAAAGGAAAAAATGTCAATTTAGGGCCTGAAAGATAGTAAAACTATCAATTTAAGGCCTTAAAGATTTTTCTATCGATTCAAGGCCTGGAGATAGAAAACTATCGATCCAGGGCCCGAAAGATAAAAACTATCAATTTGAGGCTCACACATTTTAAGGCCATGTTTGACACTTATATTTCATATCCTTATTTCATGTTCTTATTTTTTTAATTTTTAGGGTTTACTGTTCAAGATTTACGTTTCAGGGGGTTTAGGGTTCATGGTTGAAGGTTTAGGGTTCATCGTTTAGGGTTTAGGGTTTAGTGTTCAGGGTTTACGGTTTTAGTGTCAAACATGGCCTTAAAATTTATAAGCCTCGAATTGATAGTTTTTATCTTTCAGGCCCTGAATTGATAGTTTTCTATCTTTCAGGCCTTGAATTGATAGGAAAAATCTTTCAGGCCTTAAATTGATAGTTTTACTATCTTTCGGGCCCTGAATTGATAAAACTCCTTTAAAAAATAATTAGTTTTTGTTCGAGTAGCATTTTTCTCTAGTATATTAGCAATTATGTTGTCTATTAGTTAATACTGGTGGTATAACCACTTGCTCCATGTTATTGCCTTTATAATTTAATTGAGTATGTCTTTGATTTTTATTTTATTTTATTGTAGTAATTGAATCCGTGCATGCGATACACAACTATAATTGCACAATTAATTTTAAAATAATAATAATATAGATTTTTTAAAAACTCTATAATAAAAACTTTATGAAAATAAAGTGAAAGAAACTAACGACTCTGAATTCGTATTACACACACAATTTAAAAATAATTAAAGTAAACAACTCGCTAAAATCAACATTTTTTGCTTGCTCCACTCGAACACAACACAACTCACCTCAATAGATTATGAATTCTAAAGCACATTCACAAGAGTTCCTGCAGCAATGAAATAAGTTCAACATTAATCTAAAGAATTTATGAAAAATCTCATGAAATATAAGTTGAAACACACATCCAAAGAGTACTCGTACGAATGAAAGAAGCTCAGCATTAATCTAATGAAATATGACAAATCTCATGAAACACGATAAAAATCATCATCCCATAAAAATCATCATCCCACTAACAAAAGTACAAGATAATGGAAGCACAAAATAGTAATTTATGGGAGAAATTAAGAAGGTATTATTTGGGAAAAAAGTAATGTAACTCAAATCCATATATAATTGTTTATAGATTTTTTCGATTATGTTTCCAAATTTAAATAATAAAATCTAAATAATTTGTTAACATTGTTTCTTTTTTTTTCCAATCTATTATTAGATTGTTAATATTTTTTTCTTTATTATTTGTTAATATTTTTCAGTGTTTTTATACTGAATCGGCGATCAAACCGGATTGGGTACCGGTTGGACCAGTCGGATCCAACAGTTAAAATGGTCTTTATCAATATTTTTAAAATATTCTCTATATTACATTAAAAGTAAAATAAATGTGCATTTATAATTTTTTTAATTATATATTTATAAGTTTCACTTTGAAATAAACACAATAGAATAGAATCATAGACAACACAATACAATTTAAAATAAGGGTGATAAAAATAAGAATTAAGTTTTAAATTAATTTAAAAAAAAAAAAAAAAACTGATTTTACCTGGTTTCCCAATTTTGGCCGGTTTTTCCAGTTATGGTTGGTTTTTTTTCCGATTCAACCGAAAAAACGATTTTTTTAGGGTAATCGGACCGGTTCCATGTCCGATTCCCGGTTCAATCCGATTCTGAAAATAGTGATATTTTTTGTCAAAAATATTTTCTCAATCCATTAATATTTGTTAATATTTATTCCGAAAATCTTTTCTCAATTTAACAAAAAAAATTACGAAAAAATTCAATGGTTTTTAAATTTAGGCCGGATATTTTCCAAACTTAAATAATAAGATTTAAATAATCTGTTAATATTCTTTCCTGTTTTCCCAATCCATTATGACAAAAACTTGTATGCAATATTGCATCTTACTAAATTATCATCTTGATTGACTTTTTTTTTTCACTCCCGTCATAAGAAGCGGGTTAGGGCAGATTGACTTTCTTCATCTTCGCGGCGCTCATCACGAAATATGTCAAATTTCTTCTTCTTCTTCTCTTCAGATTGCTGGTGGATCTCACGGGTTCTTCTTCCGCGTTCGTGCCCTAATTTCTTGTCCAAATTAATTTTCTTCAATTCGCTCCGATTATTGGATGAAATTGGATTGTTCAATTTGAATTTTGGAATGGATTCTCTGAAGAAGGAGAATATGTGTGTGGTATTTGGATTACACATCAACACAAAATGTGTCTTCAAATTGAGATCATACGCGCACTTTTTTTTTCACGCTTATTCATATATCTGTAATTTTAGACTGATGATTTTTTTTTTGCGTTTGTACTGGTTTTGTTCATGTAGTAACATTCTTTTGCTTATAGGGTAACATTATATTGTTCATGTAGTAACACATCAAATTGTTCTTTAAATCTGTAATTTTGAATTTGAAAAATTCTTTTTAAGCTCTTTATCTTGATTTTGTTCATACGCAGAACATGTTTTTTTTTTCATAAAGGTCACATTTTTTGTTCATATAATAACACATGTTTTTTTAGTAGTATGTAACACGTTCATATATCGTCAGAAAACTACGTGAATACTCATGTGTTCTATATGAACAATAATGTGTTACGTTGTGACCCATGTTACCTTATGAATATTTATGTGTTACGATATGTTTTATTACATGTTACGTAAGATATGAAGTTTTTCCAATATAACAATGTAACACTTATACTATTAGATGTAGTAACACACAAAAATTTGATAAAAAAACAAAATTATGTGTTCAATAGGAATCGAACTTGCGACCAGGCTACAACGCATATTTGATAAAGATATCCTTCTATAAATACATATGCGCCCATGCTAACCTGAAACCCATTGTTCGCGCCTTGCCCGCCCTGTCCGCGCTCGACCCGCGCCGCCCCCTGACCCACGAAATTTAGTGTTTGTTTGTCTTATTTATGTTGTATTGCACATAACATTAGTGTGCAATATTTCACACAAGCCTTTCTCATCTATTATTATATTGTTGCTATTTTTTCCTTTACTATTTGTTAATATCTATTCTAAATTTTTTTTTCTCAAACCATAAATTTTGTTAATATTTATTTCAAAATTATTTTCCTATTTTTGGCAGGAAAATTCAATGGTTTCTAAGTTTAGAACGATTTATGCTATTATATATAAATATAGATGACTTTTTTTTTTTTAATTTCTAAAATGGGAAACCTACCTCAATATCCATGTATTATAAAAGAAAATAACCAGAGGTTTCGATCTGATTGTGGCAAATCAATTTAGGCACTTACGTTGTGGCAGTTCAATATTTCATTTAGAAATCAGAATTAATCATTTTAATATTGATTATTAATTGATATTAGAGAATTTGTCTTCCTTGGCTCGACTACAGCAAATCACTTGTACAGTATAACAAGATACACAAAAATTAATGATGGGTAATCCATGATAAAAGCTAAATCTTGATCAAGTTTAGCGTTAGAAATGAGAATCCCATCTATCTAATTCGAATATGGAGATACAGAGATTAACAAAACAGAGCGGCAAAAAGAGAAGTGAGAATGAATATACAAATGATAGTAGAAAAATCACATTAATTAGCCAGCCAAATTAATTAATTTAAACAAACAAACATTTCTTAAATTTCCCAACACTAAGGGAAGCCTAATCAACGAAAGGGAAACACACCAGTTCTCCAATTTACACATCTTTCTTTCTTGCCAATCCGTTGTAATAAATCATCCTCAAAGCCCATGCTTTAAGGTTTGCTATGAGTAATAAATTTTCTTCATGAAAACAGCTTATCAACAGAGAGAAAAGCACCATGCAAGCTTCCCTTTCCATCTATTCACTGCCGCATCTGCACTTCCTCATGTCTCAGGCACCTCCGATTTTCGGGGGCTGCCAATTGTAACAGGCAGTAAGTGAGATGTTCCAATCACAAAGCAACGATGATTTGTGGGATGGACAAATACTTCTATGCACCGTGCAACATAATTGAAATGATATTAGTTTTTTTTTTTTACAAAAAGGTATTAGTTGTTTTCATTGAACAGTATCAGTTGTACATTAGTTGCACGGTGCATTTGGTGCACCCAAGTGTTACTCTTGTGGATGAAGGGAAAATAAGGAAGTTTACCTTTTTCAAAGGTCCCTTCGAACTGGTTGCTGCAGGTTTCAGTATCTCGAAAGAACATACTAGTGCTTCATCGACACTAAGGAGGGCACCTACGTTGTCAAACTCACCCCCATAATTTGGAGCAGAAAATATGGTAACTAACCTTCTTTTGGCAAAGAACTCGTACCCATCCTCCACCACCTGCATTAAACAAATCAGTCAGACCGATGATTAATCTTTATTCTGCACATGATTTAATAACCGACCATGAATACAAGGACAAATGAGTAACAGAGGAAAAAAAAATATGTTATAAAACTAGGTTAAATATAAATTGGCAAATTTCCAAACTTATAAAGTTCCAATGGCTTTGGAATAGGTAATCAGGATTAAGATATACTCCCTCCAATTCATAAGAAGTGTCGTTTTAGAAATTTTGTAAATTTTGACATATATACCTCTCCAAGTCAATCTTCTATAAATTCTGAAAGATATTGCTATTAATTAAAAAAATTAAGAGAACTTTAGGATACAGATAGGGATAAATTTGGAAGATATGTGGAGTAATTAATTAGAAACAAAATTTAACCTCTAATACGAGACTTATTATGTAACTGAGGGAGTATAAACTACTAGCTTGACAAGATCCGAAGAAAAGAGAATAAAGATTGGCACAACGCATCAACAGATCCCTAAACTATCAACTTTTGTTTCGATAGTAATTTTTGCTTTAAAAAAACCCTTCAAGTATTGAAATTTATTTCACGAGCTCCCTTGAGACGAAATTGACGGATTTTTTATTTATCTTAATAGTCGTGTAAAATAATATGTACATTAATTTCATTAATATCCAGGCAGGTGTGTTTTGTGCAAGTCGTTAACCCCAATACTTCAGGTAATACCTAAAATGGCTAGCGGAAAACACTTTTGTAAACAATTAAAATAAAATAAAATGACATCTACATTATTTAACGAGATCATTAAGGTGAATAAAAAATTCTGTCAATTTTCGTCTAGAGGGAACTCGCGAAATAAAATTTTGATACTTAAGGACTCTTTTTAAACAAAAATAGTTTAGGGGCCTATTGAAAAAAAAAAGTTGATAATTTAGGGATTTTTTGATGCATTATGCCAATACATGTTGTTGCCAACTAACACCATGTATGTAAGCCATGAATCCCCATTGCAAATAATTAGTATTTCATTTCAATTTCGAGATTTAGAAAGCCTCTCCTTACCCTAACTAACAAAATGAAGAAAGCTTTAGAAAATAATGTTGTACCTGATGGCCCCTACAAATTAGGTCAAGATCATTACTTTGCAAAAATTCAGCAACCGCATCGGGCCCAAACACACAGGAAACACCTCTATCACTATCACCCCAACCTCGTATCCTAGAATCAGGATCAGACCAAAGCAGATCGCATAGGAGCCCACCATCGGGAATGTCGGTTGGCCTGGAAATCTCGTTTATTTGATCCAGACTTTTTAGCTCAGGAGAAAGTCCTCCATGCATACAAAGTATCTTTTCATCTATGAGGGCACACACAGGCAAACAATTAAAGCACTCGGTGAATATCTTCCACAGACGAACATTGAATCTCCTCTTGCATTCATCATAAAATCCATATATACGGTTGATTTTTGCATCTTCATGGTTTCCCCTTAAAAGGAAAACTTTAGTTGGATACCTTATCTTGTAAGCCAAAAGTAAGCATATGGTTTCCAGACTCTGCTTCCCTCGATCAACATAATCTCCTAGAAATAGGTAATTTGCGGCAGGTGGGTACCCACCATACTCAAAAAGCCTCAACAGATCTTGGTATTGCCCATGTATGTCACCTGTTAGAATATAATTTCAATCGGTTAATGGGTATAAGCTGGAATTATGAACACAATGGTTGATGAGCATATTTTCAAGTACATTCAAAATAATGAAGAGTCAGATTGTAACTTTAGTTAATGTCCTCCATAACCCATATTAAGTCACTTATAATTGTTTATATATGTGGATTTAGCTGATAATTATATATTAGTTTTTAGTCAATTATTTAGTTTGTACATAATAGAACTAATAGATAGTCTGGATCAAAAGATAATGATGGATAACAATAAACTTGGTTTTGCACCCTGCCCCATACTAAGGATAGGTGAATCATAAATTACAGGTTTAATCAGACAGCATAATGAAAAGAGATTGTATAAGACCTTAGATGCTTAAAAAAGGTCATTACTTTTATCAACACATCAACATTACTGGTTTCCCACATGACTGCTAGCAACTGCATGATTTTTCTGTACAAAGAGTCTTACAAATAGCAAGTAATTTTTCACAATTGTGTAAATGAACCAAGTGATGCATAATGCATTCTCAATATCATGACCATTGCTCTGAAGGTTCATACTTGGATAGTGTTCGACAAGCATCTAGCAAAGGAAAAAAAACCACTCAATAGGACAGTTAAGAGTTTCACATATTCTAGCTCATCCTCAAGATTATTAACTAAGTAGAAACTGTTAACATAACTAACAGGATTCCTGAAAATGCAGAAAAAAATCTCCTGCACGGTCACAACTATCAATATTAAATGACTTCAGAAGAAGATCCTTCACTTTCCTATTATTCAGTAAAACAGCTTAGTTACAGAATTAATCCGCAATAAATTGTGTAGCATGTCATTTAAATATTAGCACACAGAATTTCATCTTACTTGATAAACAAATAAAGAGGAATTACTAACATGAAGCAACCACAACTTCATAAAACACTCATTTCCTCCTCCCACCCCCAATCTTACCCCAAAACCCAAAAACAACAGGAAAAAATATTGAATTCATCAATTCAATCAAATCACTCCCAACCGAACAAAACAACTGCAATCAATTCAAGCACAACGAAGAAACAATACCTAGCCTAAATCCCCAACCAAATTTCTCTTGCCTTTTCTACATAAATTCCAACATATGACATGCAAAATCAAATACGAGCGAATTAACATCACATGACGAAAAGAAAAGAAATAACAGACCGCAGATCCTAATAGGCGCTCGGAGTTGAAGGAGATTAGGCTCCGAAAGGAAGATTTGGCGAGCGTTGACGCAGAGCTGCCGGATCTCCGCCTCCGACAGCTGCACCTGCTTCCCACCTTTCCCCTCCAAAAGGCGGCGTATTACGTCATCCAACACCCCGTTCTCCATCGATCCTTCTATTGTCATCATTTTACTACTGTTTTTCCGATAATTCAATTCGATTGCGTTGAAAGGAGAAGAGGAAACCGAATGATTGTCATCTATTTACCCTAATTTTTGGGGGAAAGGATATATGATTGTGTGGAATTTGGGGATTTTTAATAGAGAGAGATGATAAAAGTTTAGAATTTCTTGTTTTTTATCCAAAAAATGAAGACTTGGTATTGTGTTTTGCAGATATGCTGTCAAATGTCGTGTGATTAGTGCTCTCCTCGTTTCTCTCTTGTAAGTTGTAACACCCAACATTTCTTCTTTATTTACGAAATTTTAAAAAATTAATTATTAGAGACACCAAATTATGTTATCCGGAATTTGTTCAAATTACAAACAAAACAAAAAAAAAAATTGGTCTAGAAAATACTCCAATTGATTTTGGAAGAAAATAAAATAAAATAAATACTTTTGCACTTTTTCCATTTTTGATATTAAAATTGAGAAAAAAGTTTCTTAGTACCGTAGTCTTATCACTTTTATATTTTGGTTATATCGACTTTTATATTTTGATTTTTGTCTTGTAAATTACATATTTTTTACTTTTTAATTCTTTTAACTTTTTTTTTTGTCATGTAACTTATATATTTCTATTAATTTTTTATTTTGATTCACGTAAATTATAGGTTGAAAATTAAAATTAAAAAGTTAATAGGATCAAAATTTCAAAAATTTATTAATTATAGGACAAAATTTTTAATTTATAAGACAATATGATAAAAAAAAGATAAAATTGCAGGCAGCTACGAGTTCATGTAATTTATTCAATAATAATATTTTCTTGATACTTAATTGAGAAGATTTTAGTTGACCGCAGCTTAACATAATTGATAGTATTTTAATATAGACAAAAACTTGTGTAAGAGGATCTCATATATAAAAATAGCTATAAATTAATATTAATTTTTTTAAAAGTGTTAAAGCATCATGTTCACATTATGATCCGTCTCATCGTGAAACCTTTTAACATAAGTGTGCATCTTTTATATGTTAGTCTTTATAATTAACTAGCACATTACCGCGTACGATACGGGATTTAAAATATTTTTTATATTATTTATTTTAAAATAAATATTTAATTATAAATGTAATTTTTTAAAATATTATATATGTATATTTTCACTCATTTCATATTTTTAATCAATTTTATTCGAACTAGATGGCATTCTAGTCTTTTACATTCTGCATTATTTACATGATATATGCCGGTTTGACATACCCCCTCCCCCCAATCTCATATGTACTTATAATAATTAATTTTTATAGTCATTTAAAATTTTAATATTTTCTACATTATTTACATAATACATGTTATTTTGACATTTCTCCCCCCCTCCCCCCCCTCCTTCCCTATCTTATATATACTCCTAATAATTAATTTTTTGATCATTTAAATTTTCAATTTTCTTACAAAATGTGTTGTGTAATTTTCAGCCAATAGTAGTTATTGTTAAAAATGTCTAATTGTTTGGCATAAGAAAATATTCTTAATTTATCTGATAAAACTAACAATGACATCTAAAAAGAAAATGAGGGAGCATAATTTATGGAGCATGTATTTAATATAGTATAATATATAAATGGACGGTAAAGATTAGAATTAAATAATGAATGGTTGAGATTAAAAAAAATAAAATATTAATAATACCATAAATAACTTCTCACAGAAAGTCAAAGATTTGAAATAAAGTCACCATATGGTTCACCTTTAGTATATAAAAGTTAATATCATAAATATTTTTTTTATAGAAATTTAAAATTTTAAAATAAAATAACCACATGATCCATAGAGGGTGATTCACAATTAATAGATTGGGGATAAATGGAAAGCAAAGATCAAAATTAAATAATTAATGACTAAAATTAAAAAATTAATAATTAATAATAATACCATAAATAAATTCTCACAGAAATTCAGAAATTTGAAATAAAGCTACTATATGAATTTGGGTGATTCACATTTACTAGAGAAAGAAAAAAAAACTTGCAAGTTTTATTGACATTATAGTTAATTAAGTATTCTGTAAAATTTGTTCATAGAATCATAGTATGAAACTCATGTCATTACACTCATAAAGTGATACCACTACTTATAATTCTATTCTACTAAATCTTAACAATTAAACATATATAATCATTGATTCTACAGTTCGAGACAAGGTGCTCTTATAATAACACTTGGGTGCATCAATTCGATCGTCGATGTAGCTAACAACCAACTAATATTGCTCGAAAAAATAATTAATTTTAATCTTGTAGGTCCCGAATCCAGGTTTGTGAAAAAGCGTAAGTCTAGAGGGGAGGGTGAATAGACTTACGAAATTTTTTCTTGGATCGGGTGTGATGGCGATTAGCGTCGAGTGTAAAATGAATCGGTTTGATCGATATCTAACTTCTTGATCGCTTTGGCGCGATCGATTCGGTATCTATTAGTTTAACCGACGGTCGCGAAGCTAAATTTTACCCGTGAAAAACCGGTTTTAATAAATTAGATTCCAAAGTCGGTCTTTTAACCAAAATGACTAAAGTGTCAACTTGATCGGATCGAAGCTTGGTGCAAACCCATCTTAACTTAGAATATGTATGCGCTTTTAATAGTTGTGTGCGATTGTGTAAGCAATTAATCAAAGCGTAAAGACACACAAGATTTATAGTGGGTTCTACAAACCAAATCTACGTCCCACTCTTCCCTATCACAAGGGGCACCAACTAAACCAACCGGACTTAGATTTTTGTGTTAGTCCAACACAAGATACCAACAGATATTTAAAGAGTTCTCACCAACCGATCCTTCAAATCGAACTAGAAACCCTAGTCTCGAATCTTGCTAAACAACTTAACCTAACTTTGGGTTTGGATAAGATTGTTTTGGTTCCAACTATGAAATCTTTTCTAGTGTTTAAGTAGCCTATCGGTAGATGAAAAGATTTACGTCTTCAGAACTTATGGGATGAACACTTAAAAAATTAATCTTCAAGTTCGTGTTCTTCGTGCGGAAATCGATTATAGCTTGAGCTTCTTGATTGTTTCAAGTTTAGTAACATCACTCAAGTGTGATCCCATATTTATAGACCTCGAAATCAAAAGAGCCGTTGGAGAGCAATTTGAATTTCAAGCTATATTTGGTAGACTTGCGGGATTGATGTGACGTGCTTTAGAACGGCATGGCGAAAGTGTGAATAGTGTCTTTTATAAGCGTTAGAGAGAAGAAAGCACCAAATCCGTCCGTGTGGCTCTTCCCGATCATCGTGTCTCGTTCTTATTGGTTAACAGATGCACTTTTTCGGTGTTGTTCTTCCAACTTAGGTTGACATTCTTCTTGTTAGGATCATAGGCGTATGATTTGGTGAAACATCGATTTTTCACGGTGGTGACTTTGATCGGATCAAAGTCGATCGATCTACTGATGGAGTCTTCTGGTGCCGATTGTCTTAGCTTCAACTAGCGGACTTCGACCGATGTAGGTCTTCCGTCCGATCTTCAAGTCTTCGAGTTTGAGCTTCATGACTTCAAATTTGAGATATCCGACTTGATAAGATCGATCGATCTTGATCTTCTCTTTTTCCTTCTAAAATTGTCGGATATCAAATTGCTCTTCATATCTTGATTCATTACCTATACATATTGAGGTTCCCTCAATATGTGACCTATCTATTACATCGGTTGTTCTATACAATAGTTATCAATCGGTATTCTATAAACGGTAATATAAAACATCATCGGTAATGTGTCCGATTGGTCCTATTACATGTGTTTTAGAACTTTCATCAAAACTCTAAATTTCCCAACAATTTCCCCTTTTGAAAAAACCAAAACACTTTGAGAAACCAAACACAGTTGATAAATATAGAACGAAGAAAGAACACATAATCGTAAGACAATGAGATTTTGTCTTAGGATCGAGAAAAAATAAACTTTTCTTTTATTAGATTTGTCGATTACATATTACATCGAAAAAAGTTTGAATTTAAAAACAATGATCCTCGAGAAGTCTTCCGATTTTTTCACTCTTTTAGGCCATATCATCATCGTTTCTCTTTTTGATCTTGAGGACGTTGAAAATCTAATATAGTTTCCATTTGACATCGTTGATCTGCTGAGGATCGCTTATCTGTATTTGCTTTCGGGATGTCAAAATAGAATCTCAAATGCCAACATCAAATGAGCCATCCGCCTTCTTCGAGTAATCCAACGGATCATACTCTTGGCGAGATATTTTTACATTGATTATTTTGGCCTCATTTTCCGAGATACTTCCGTAAAACTGGATATTTGTTTTCCAACCGGTTGAGGAATTCTCGATCGAGAGATTCTTCTTGTGAACAAGATCTAGAACAAAGGCATCCAGAAGTCATTCGCTTCTGATCTTATTCCATTCCTCAAACCTATCAGCGTGTGCAGCAGTTTTTGGAATGATCTCATCAACTCTTCTTGCACCGAGGTTACGCACGATTTTCTAGCCTTTTCGCTTTCTTAGCCCTCGTCTGAATTTCTTCTTCAGATCTTACACTCGTCCAATTTTTCTGCCGCCTTTCTTCTTCACTAATTCGGGCTTCTTCAGCAATCTGCTCTTTGGACAGTTTCTCAGCCAGTTTCTTATCGGCCTGAATTTGGCTAGCTGTGCTTCTTGTGACTTTCTTAGTTTGAGTGGTAGTACAAGTTGTGATGTCCCCAAAGACCAGCAGCCTATCTTTCTTGCCTTTGACTTTTCCATCTTCTCGAAATTTCGTTAAGCAAAGAGATCCAGATAATTAGTCTTTGTCCATAAGATTCAACCGTCGAATCGGGTCTTCGTTGTTACGATCGGTCATTGGTTTCTCGCTCTGTCCTTCCCCTTTTTGGTTTGATCAAAAAGAGCGTTGAGGTGGGAAGTCGAGATCCAAAACCGGATTGATATCGCCTGTTGAGATCTGCAAGAACAGATAAACCTTGAGCTTGAGCGGTTAGATTTTTGAACCTTCGAGATCGCCTCGGTCTTGGCCAGATTCCACGGCGAGAGAAGGTAAGAATTAGTTTGTCAAGTTTCTCTTCAATCAATTCTAGCTTTTCGAAGAAGCATCGAAAAAGAAACTTGTTGTTGATCAACCCGAATTAGCTTGTCATCAACTCGATTTTATAAGCTCGGCAGAATGGGTTGGTCACGGTTTGGGGAGAATCGATCTTTGATTGCCTCAATCGAGAAATAGCCAATTCCTTTGATCTGTTATTTCTTTAAAGGCCAATCTGGGCTCGATCGATTTATCACTCCCTCAACTTCTTCTTTCGTGAGATCTTTGAGACATGATCGATCTCCGAAGTTGATCAATGATGATGTGAGATGTAGGAAAGTTATCGCGTCCACTTGATCTGTTTGATTGTTTGTGCCTCCAAAGGGTTGGTCATGAATCTGAAAGCACCGTTCCCACTATCATCGGCGGCTCTGCATCCTTCATAAACATATCTCGCTTCGAGAGCTTCTTCTCAGCCATCTCCTTTCACCTTGTTCACCAACCCCTTCGTGGATCGAGCTTTAATTGATTCGCCAGCTTATCGGCTCACCGGTGATCCTACTTGAGCAGATTTCTTCACATCGAAATCAAAATCGCAAATTCATCAACACCTCCCATCTCGTTATAATCATCATAAAAATCTCGAGAAGCTTTTTAACCCAGAGATCTTTCGGTGAGGATCTCCATAACTTCCTCTCGATAACGGGATGGGCTACCACTCTGATACATTGCATCAATATCTCATTCATTTGCATCCTCGACCATTTTCCGGTGATGGTCTTGGAGGATCTGGACTCGAGAATTATTTGCTCGGATCGACCAGTTCGGAGTTGATGAGATGTAGAGGTTCTCAGTGGTGCTTGAGTAGGCGGAAGTTCGCTGATTGGATTGACTCGCAGAGGTTACATTGTTGAAGCAATTAAGTCCGCTCTGCAGCCAGATGATCTTTTCTCGTACACCTGATGATGAACTATCGTTCACGGGCGGTGAATGAGAAGGAGAAACATGCTCGAGAGCGGAAAGTCCGGAGCGGTGAATCGGCTTCGAGATTGAGAGAAGGAGATCTTTAAATCTCTTATTCTTCCCCGAGAATGTTCGCGAAGCTCTCTACTTGAGAAGCTTGCTGTCTGATTTTTTGGTGACCATGTGGCTCATCGGGTTGCTCTGGCACTCATTCGTCATCGACTCATCTTCCAAAAGCGAGTCATGGAGGCTGTTTTGCCTTCTTAGGCCTCTTTCCCGAGCCTTCACCGCCTTTTTTCATCTTTTTGGGGGGCATCTGGTGTAGACGCGTGGCCCCTCTTTGGTTTTCCTTTCTTCACCTTTGGAGGAGAGGGCCTCATATCATCATCGGGTGGCCCATATATAGTTTAAGTTGTTGTGAGGAAGGCCTTGTAGGACTTCATCCCATTCTCGTCCCATTCGACATTTGGCATTTTGTCTTTCGAGAATAAATTGCAACCTTGTTGAGATTGTCTTGATCCTCTTCTTCAGATAGACCTGCCTCCATTCATTAACTCCAAATTTTTCATGTTCTTGGAGCGAATGGCCTTGAGGAAGCCATGCCAATTGATGTTCTTAGCTTCATCAATTATCGCACCATCTTTGTCTGCATTTTGACGGATGTTAGAGCATTCAATGAATGAAATACCCATGATTGTTTTTGACAATATGTCAAACAACGATCGGTATTTTTTTTAACATCGATCCGACAAAACTGCGATGCGATGTTTGTCGGCCTCTCTCAAGAGTTCGTTTCGATCGGCTTCATCTTCATTCTCCCTCAGAGTGAGCAAAGAGATTCTTCCTTTGGGTAAAATTTGAGCAGACGTGTTATGTCCGTCCGATTCCGATCGATCTCCTCTCCGATTAACCCAAGAGATCGGTTCATCTCCGGTGTGTCTGTATCCACCTTCAAATTCCTTAAGAATTGAAAGTGCTTCATATTACATCACCGATTGCAAAGTTAAGCAAAGACATAATTTTTCAAGGCCTCGCTTTCTTCGAAATTTGTTCCACTTCCATGGATTCTCGATCCCGCGTAACCAAAATGCATTTAATTTGTCATCGACAATCTTTGTTGCTAGATCAAAGATAGTTGCACATAATCTTTCCCATACCGTGAGTGGCCATCTACAACAAGATAGACTCGATTAAAATTGTGCATATACATAAAGATATCATGTATAGATTATCAGACCTATTCACAGGCCTAGTAATCGATAAACACATACGGATATCAAGAAAAGATAAGGCATACCGCAGGATAACATATATAGACATAATCTATATGATCAAAGGATTTTGAAAAAGAAAATCATCAAATAACCAGAAATTACCAGATTCAGTTTTTCGAAAGATAAGTTTGAATCGCAAGAAAGCATTTTGAATCACAGAAGGGTAATTTTGAGTTTTCAGAGAATAAATCTCAAGTTTTGAGAATAAGAAAAAACTCTGGTAGGGTTTTGATGAAACTTATAAAGAGGAGGAGGGAAAAATGAGATTAGAAGATCAACCATTTGAAAAGGTTAAACGATCCAGATTAAGCGGTTTTTGATCGTGGGGTCGAAAAAAACGCGTCTAATACCTTTTGGATTTAAAAGCACATTTTGTAGCAATTAATACAAGTACCTCACGTCCGCATTAAATGTTTTGCAGGAAATACGTCACAAAGGTAATGAGTACAGTAAGGCAAATAATATCAGATAAAATCAAATAGGTAAGCAATAAACAAGGAAACAATCGTGTCTGGTTGGTTGATGATGTTCGAATCAATACCACTTGTAATAGTTGATTCCAATTGTTGATCTTAGTTTTCTGCCTAATCCTTATAATTTCCCAACTGTTCTTTTCAACTGATCCGCTTCACTTTGCGTCTGATTTCCCTTTTCTGATCCCCCTTGATCAGTTGAATTTCCCCCTTCAACTGTTATTTCTGATTTCTTGTTGACTGATATATCTGATTTGTTGAGGTATCAAGCTCAACTGATCTTCCTCATCGTCGATCTCTTAACTAATCGATTTCAAATTGACCTAATCTGATTCTACTCGCACTCGAGCCAATTCTTAGGATAAGTGTTACCGCCAAAACTTAGTTCTTGAAGAATTGAATAGTAGTCTCGATTCCCTAAGTTGTCACGATTTGACATGTGTAATAGTAGTCTGGATTCTTCGTAATGTCAAATCATCGTACATTTATCCAATTATCAGTCGCGTGATTCCTACACGCTGTCCTTGTTGTACTAATTTCTCTAAGAGGCTTTGAGAAATCAGATTTGCATTTGCACCCTTGCTTGGCCTCTATAAATTGGACCAATGTTTTACACAACATAACCCATTCACCATACTTATCTTCTTTGTAGAATCATGCATTCTCGTGAACCCTTATTTAAAATTGAAACTTCCTAAACAAACACCTTTACCCCTTTTTCAATGATTTCAGCTTCTCAAATCAACCTTGTGTGTCCCTTATCACTGTTTTCGTCGTCATCAAAGATTACACATACAATTGTTGCCAAGCTTCTCTACCACCACAAGGCGGATCTGCTTTGCCAAGAATCGAGAAGACACTTCTCATAACCGTATGCACCTTGTGTGTCTATCGAGATGACGGAACTAGCATCATGTTGGGAAATTTATAGTTTTGATGAAAGTTCCAAAAACACATGACAGACCCAATGTAACACAAGTAATGATCGATGTTTACATTATCTTGCTATATAGAGACCAGTTGATAATGATTGTATAGAAAAACCGATGTAATAGATAGGTCACATATTGAGGGGGGAACTCAATATGTAAAGGTCGATCCAAGAATCGTAAGAAAGTCGATATCCCACGCAGCGTAACGCTAAACCGTAATCGGAAGATCGGATCGAATCGATCTAGTCGGATAACTCAATGAAGTCATGGAGCTCAAACCTCTATACTAGAAGATCGATGACTTCCGGAAGATAAGACCGTAAGACCTACATCGGTGAGTCGGCCAAATGAAGCTTAAGTCAACAGCGCCAAGACTTCATAAGGTGGATCGATCGATTCGGTGATCGATCGATCACCATAAGATGAAAAATCGATGTTTCATCTTATCATACGCCTCGCGATCTGAACAAGATGAATACCAACCTTAGTTGGAGGAACAACATCAAAAGCAAGGCTTTCATCCAATAAGGAAGAAACACGTATGAACAGAGCCGATACTCATGGGATTCGATGTTGCTTTCTCAAACGGCTATAAACTTTTCAAACATGCCGCCTCAAGCACGCCACATCAAGCTCAAGAACTCTATTTAAAATAGCCCGAGATTCAAATTGCTCTCCAACGGCTCTTTTGATCTCAAGGTCTATAAATATGGGATCACACTTCGAGTGAGACACGGAAATGCTTGGACAAACAACATAATCAAGAAGCTCAAACTATAGTCGATTTCATATCGAAGAACACTACTACAAGCTTATTTTATATTGTGTTCATCCCATAAGTTCTTAGCAAGAAATCTTTTCATCTCGCCATCGTTTCAACTACGCAAGGAAAGATTTCATAGTTGAACCTCAACAATCTTACCCAAACCCCCAAGTTAGGATAAGTTGTTTAGCAAGATTTCATCTAGGTTTCTAGTCTTGATTTAGGATCGGTTGAGTGAGAACTCTTAAAACATCCGTTGGTGTCTCGTGTTGGACTAACACACTAATCTAAGTCCATCGGTTAAGTTCGGTTAAGTTGGTGCCCTTTGTGAAAGGGAAGAGGGGACGTGGGGACCGGTTTGTCCGAACCACTATAAATCTTGTGTGCCTTTATTGCTTTGATTAACCGCTCTCACATCGCATAAATCTTAAAGCGCATACATTCTAAGTTAAGATCGACAAAGACCAAGCTTCGATCCGATCGGACCGATATTTACGTCATCCGATTAAAAAGATAAAACTTGGAATCGATTTATACAAACCGGTTTTTCACGGGTAAAACTTAAGCTTCGACTCATCGCTTAATCGATAGTTCTGAATCGATCCGCTTTCCGCGTTCGAAGAAGTTTGGTTATCGAACCAAACCGATTCACTCGCGACTGATCAAAGCATCTGCTCTCACACCGATCGCCGACGAAAAGTTTTTCGTAAGTCTATTCACCCTCCTCTCTAGACTTACGCCTCACTTAACCCGCTCGGGACCTACAAGTGGTATCAGAGCGGTTGGTTCTTCCGACCAATTGACTTCTGGTCATTGTGGTCATCTGAATCGATCTTGAAAAACCGCTTTTAAAAACTCATTCATTTTCCAAAATCACCGGCATGGATAACACATCCCAGATGTATCATGATCTGCCGAAGTTCTCTATTGATGAGTATGCAGATTAATATATATATGTCCAACCATCTAGGGCGTCGATTGGGCGTATCGATGGAAGTCATCGAGAGGACCCATCATCATTTACTACGACAATCCTGCGGTCCGGAGGAGATCCGGATTTTCCCACAAGCGAAGTCTTGTACGAAAAAGCCCAAATTGGCGGACACAGTAAGAAAGAAAATCGATACTGACACCATTGCAAGACATATATCATCATGAAGACAATGGATAAGGTCACCAAAGAGAAGATTAAGTATCTCAAATCTGCGAAAGCAATGCGGGATACTCCGCCGAGATCTGCGAGGGAAATGAACAGATAAAAGACAAACGCCTTCAAGTTTAACCGGTGAAGTTCGAGAAACCAAGATGTCTTCAACGAAACCATCAACGAACTCGATGGAAGAATTACAATGTCTATAAACAAGCTTCGAGAACTTGGTAGAGATGATGATAAAGATATCAACTATAAGATCCTAAGGTCTCTCACCAAGAAGGGGACATGAAGGTCACGGTAATCAAAGATTGCGGGACATTTCAAAAATGAAACCTAGTAGCTTGTTCTTGAGTCTTAAAGCTCACGAGTTCGACCTGATTGAAAGAGGTCAAGTGATGAAGACGAGGCCCTCTTTGAAACCTCGACTTCAAAATCGGTTGCTTTCAAGGCAACCAAGAGAGAACAAAGGCCAATGAACCCATTGGAAATATATTAAGTCGAGCGAGCGGAATCGCGTTGCTTACCGGGAAGCTTGAGAAGTCGATATACAACTTGGTAAGTATCGAAGATTTTATAAGGACTATCAACATAGCCGAGGATCGAGATAGGAGATCGAATAATAGATCTCCGAAGAAGAACCCGATCGATGATCGGGAGGGATCATGAGATGAAAAGGGAAAGAGATAGTCGACGAAGGAAGGAAGAGATAACCAATCGATAGAAGAAAACTCGACTACTATCGAAGGGAAATCACCGATGGGTCATACGAAGGAGTGATTCACCGAAGGAAAGGAATCTGGATCCGATCGCGTGTTTTAATCGTGAGAAGCCAGTCACTATAAGACGTTCGCCTGACTGACGCCGAGAGAGGGGGAAGAAAAGAGGAACAAAAGAGAGCAACGGTATAGAGAGAAGAAGAGCTATGGTTGCCGACATACGAATTGACGATTATCCTATCGCCTCCGAGGGACTCCTCTCAGAAGAGAAGACTTCGCTTTGTACGCCGAATTTCTATGAAAAATGAAGATCCGATATTCGCCGCCGACGATAATGAACTCGCCACGGCCGTGGAGGACCAAATTCGAGGTAACCTCCAAACCCCTTCGCTCGCTTCTACACCGCTATCATTAGCACACCCGCCGGGAGATTGACCCGCAGCTTCTACTCGAAAGCAATTGCTTGAAGATCTCCAACGCAAAGAGAAACTTATGCTATTGTGAAGCCGAGAATGATAAGCCGAGGATCGTAAATAATCGCCTTGTCAAGAAAATGATCTCAAAAACCTCAACTTAGATCACTTAAATCGCCGTAAGGTAACCGAGGAATTTAAAATTCTCGGTTAAAGCTTCGATCGTGAAAAGCAGATCAAAGAACAGATGGAAATTAACAGACAAAGAAAGCCGATGACTTCAAAATCTTGCAAGCAAAATTCGGCGAGCTATTCCGAATGCATGAAAGTCCGAAATCCTCCGAGGAAAATCTGCGTAAGAAAATAGATGTTTTTTTTCAAAATCATCTCAAACCGTTAAAGACATGAACGCCTATTTTCGAAAGTAAAGATTGATAAGGAGGGACTTGGCTATGAGAAACCCTCCACATCCTCAAAAGCCCCGACCGATTCATCTCTCGAAAGTGTAATCGCATTTAATTTCAAAAAGATACACCAAAAGCTAAACTTGTAACTAATAGGGTAAGAGACCGACTGAGTTGTAAAGCAAGTGCCTAACCGTAAAAGGAAAGGTAAATGAACCCCAAACTGTAAAGCATCACCGAGGAATCAACGGAAGAACCCATTTTCCGAAGAAACCTCAACCCGATCAATGAGATCGAGAATCGAAAAAGACAACCTACAAAAAGGGAAGT
The DNA here is from genome assembly GCA_037126765.1 of Stenogyne calaminthoides. Taxonomy (NCBI): domain Eukaryota; kingdom Viridiplantae; phylum Streptophyta; class Magnoliopsida; order Lamiales; family Lamiaceae; genus Stenogyne; species Stenogyne calaminthoides. Next base: position 6,967,536 of record JBBCBC010000031.1, on the reverse strand, counting down.
CTAATCTGAGACCAGTCCAAGGTCACCGCCTAATAAGCATGCTTCGTAAACCGCGAAAACCATCTATGCGAAAAGGATATGAATCTTTTGATGGTAGCAAATGACCTACCCCTATAGTCGAAAATTTAGGGCTACCGACCAACCACATCGATAAAAAGAAGACAAACCGAAAAGGTAAATCATAAGTCTTCTAAGTCATCCAAGGTTCACACAAGTAATCATACAAATCGAAAAGCATATGAGGATAAGTATGATTATGTTGACAGTATGGGAGACAAATCAGGCCTTCCGATCCGACCGATCACCATAGAAGAAGTGCTCGCTTGTATGGATCCCCAAATCCAAACCTAACCCTCAGACCCAATCCGAAAAGGGGTACCTAAAACCCGATCCGATTGCGTGTTCGCGTGGGTCCGCCAACAAAGGAGGTGTGCAAAGCAACTATCCCGGTACATCGATAGTGGATGCTCAAGGCACATGACCGAAGCAAACATCTCCTCGCCCTACATAGAACGAAAGGCCGCGTGTACTCTTCGGTGATGATAACTTTGGTTATACCAAAGGGTTCTAACCTAGAGAATGATGATGTACAAGTAATCGAGTCTCGTATGTCGAAGGTCCGAAGCACAACCTATTATCGGTTTCACAATTCGCGACAACGGATTCAAAGGTTGAGTTCTCGATCGATCAATGCACTATCAAGAATCGAAATCACTCAACGATATTGCTAATCGTTCAAGAAAAGGGACGATCTACACAAATGATTGGAATGTAGGTTGTCCAAGAAATGCATGCGATTGTTAAGAGTTCCAAAAGTAGCGAGTTGGCTCATACAAAAAGAATGAGCCATCTCAACTTTAAAACTCTTAATAAGATAGCTAGGATGTCTCTTGTGGAAGGACTTCCGAATGAAGTGTTCTCAAAGGATCGTATATGTCTTGCATGTCGGAAGGAAAAACAGTCAAAGCTTCATTCAAAGGAATTTCGGACCAAAGATCCAAAGCAGAAAGTCTTTGCAAATTGCTTCATATGGATCTGTTTGGACCAAGTTACACCGGTCGATCTCAACGGACGAAATACACTCGTAATCGTGGATGACTATTCCAAGTTTACTCCGGGTTATATTCTTACATAAGAAGAATGAGACGACAACCAAGATACCCGAGCTACTAAGAAGATTACAAAACGAGAAGGGTGTCAACAGAGTAAAAATCGTGATCGATAAAGGTACGTAATTTCAACTCCTTTATTATCGATTTTTGCTCTAAGTTTGGTATACAAAGATGAAACATCACCGCGAGGACGCCACAACAGAATGGAGAATGAATCGGAGAAAAATGAACTCTCAAAGAAGTTCGCCGAACAATGTTAGTTAACATGCGATACTAAACCGCTTTCAAGGTATAATCAACACCGCATGCCATACGCAGTAATGTATGTCTCCCGACTAAGGCTCACTACAAAACACCCTATGAACTGTGGGAAGGCGTAAAACCTCGTGTTTCTTACTTCCATGTTTTTGGGTGCAAGTGTTTCATACACAACAATGGGAAAAGTCATTGAAGACCTTTTGAGGCTAAGTCCGATGAGGGTATATTTCTAGGGTATTCTCATCTAGCAAAAGCTCTTCGTGGTCTACAACAAACGAACCCTTGTTGTGGAAGAAGAAACACCCCATGTAACCTTTTGATGAAGCATCTTCCTTACGATCAAGAGAAATCGCCTCGAAACAAGAAGTACCGATCTACGGTAACCGATATTCGGAAAATGGATCGACTAACGATCATGATAAAGGATCGAAAATCAGATCAATTTTCATTCCAGATCTAGCTGATTCACCAGATCAATCAGATCCTAAGGTACGAACAACTGTCGATGAAAAAAAAGTTCGATTCAAATTTCGAGATAAGAAAGAATCGAACCATCCGGTTCGGGGGGACTTCTGAAGTTCTCACGAATGTACATCAAAGACATGATGATTCCAACATCACCGAGACTTGTTCTTATCAAGTGGACCATAACCTCGCACCACTCCCAATCACTAGTAATAAGATTTTATCAGAAACGGACGATGTTCTCAAAACCGACGCAAATCAGAACAGAAGGACCTGGATAACCAGTCATCCAACTGATCTGATAATTGGAGACCCGTCTGATAAAATCAAAACTAGACATCAGATTGGTGAAAGTGCCATGTATTGTCATATCCTGCCTATGAAGGAACCAACTACAATCGAGGAAGCATTACAAGACACAAACCGGATTCTAAATATGCAGAGGAGAGCCGAAAATAGCCGAGAGAAATGAAGTATGGGAACTAGTAGATGCACCGTGCCATCAAGACGTAATTGGCACGAAAATGGATCTTCAAGAACAAGAGAGATGAGAAAAAATGTTATCACCGAAAATAAGGCAAGACTTTTGTTAAGGGGGTATTCACAATCGAAGGAATTGATTACGATGAGACCTTTGCACCCGGCCGCTCGCTTTGAAGCCATTCGGTGTTTAAAACTTATGCTTCCCACAGAGGGTTCATCGTGGTATCGATGGACGAAAGAGTGATTTCTTAAACGGGGTACTAGCGGAGGAAGTTTATAACCAAACAACCTCCGGGCTTTGAAAAGGGCAACCAAGTGTATCGTTTAAGAAAAGCTCTTTATGGCACAAACAGTCCGCGAAGCACAGTATGATACACTTCTCTCGGTTCTTGATCGAAAGTGGGTTCACTAAAGGAATAAAGGACGTAACCTTATTCGAATAGAAGATGGAGAAGATATTCTCATGGTTCAGATTCGTGGGACGACATCATCTTCGGATCTCCAAACAAGAACCTATGTGAAAGATTGAAAGAAATCGATGCAAGGGAAATTCGAGATGTCCATGATGGGTCGATGAATTACTTTCTAGGTCTCCAAGTTAAACAAAGTTCGGAAGGATATTCATCCGCCAAGCAAAAGTACACTAGGAATATTTTTGGCTAAGTTTGGAATTCAAAATAGCAAGGAAGCCAAAATTCCTATGATGATTTGGATTCAAGATGGATCCGTATGATGGTCACGAAAACAAATCGGAAAGGAATATAGGGCTCTCTTTATGGATCTTTATTATACCCCCGCCCGGACCGGATATCACTTTTCGCGAAGGGTGTATGTGCGGTTTCGAGCAAATCCAAATGGACCACCTAGAAGCATTGCCAGTTCTTAAGTATCTGAAGGAACAATAAACCTTGGTTTATTTTACCCATCGAGATGATAATCTAGAGCTTAGTGGGTATTCTGATTACGATTATGGAGGTTGCAAGATCGATGAAAAATCAACCTCGGGAACATGTCGGGTTCTTAGGAAGTAAAAGCTGATCTCGTGGTTTTCAAAAAAGCGGACATCGATTCATGACATCAACAACTGGGCGTAATATATGGTCTGCGAGTAGTTTGTTGTTCCCAATCGCTTCCGCTCGATCGGCCGTGAGGATTACAACATTGTAGCTAAGAACGTACCTATATTCTCATGACGATGTATAATAGTTTTATTGCAATCACTCGGAATCGATTCTACATACAAGATGCAAGCATGTAGATGCCGGACACCACTTCATAAGAGATCACGTTGAAAAGAAGAATATCGAAATGGAAAAGATTCATACTTGATATACGTATACGATATTCTAACCAAGCCACTTACCGAGATCGATTCGTTTATTTATGCAATGAGCTAGGACTTCTAGATCTTGGAGAAATGTCACCGAAAATGTTTGATGGAATGCTCTCTCGAGAACTAAATTTGGTTAAGAGACTAACCAGATCGAGAGAAATCAGTTGAGTTTGGTATCTTAATCGATCTCAAGAGAGATCGATAAGCAAAAAATCGATCGGACATATCGCTACCGGATCCAAAGGAACCGATCGATTTTAGTTTATCGATTTAAAAGTCTATCGGTTTTAAAGGAACCGATCGATTCAAGGTTTATCGATTTAAGGAAAATGCTCGGTTTAAAGGATTATCGATTAAATCAATTTGGTTCTAGTATTTCTTTGTGATTCGTTTTTAGGTGATATTCAACAAGCAAGATTCGTAGATTAAGAAGCTATCAATCGCATAAGAAAGGTGAATTTACACAACAAAATGAAATAATGTAACTTTTCATTGATAAAAACCCGGCGGTGAGGTTACATTACGAAAGTTATAAGTACAAGAAGACCCGGAGGTCAAGATTACAAAATGTTAACCAAAATCCTACACCTAAAACCCTAAACCTCATCCTAACCCGTAAGTGAAGGAAAGAGAGATTTTTAACTCTCATTTTCCCCCACTTAACAAGGGGGAGAGAGAGGCTTTAAAGAACGTAATCCCAAGGCGGGTCGCAAAAGTCAAGATCAAGAAAACCGGAGCGACAGAGGCCTTGATAGGATTCTAAGCCCGAGCCCTAAAAAAGGAGGAGTAGGGGTCTCCAAATTGTTGAATGGAGCACGTGTGCCAAAGAGTTGGTCATCGATCTCATGGGCACATGTGTTTGATATTTTATACCGCATCAAGTCCGATGGTTCTCGTTACGCTATCCAGATAGACACACAAGGCATACGGTTAGGAGAAGTGTCTTCTCGGTTAAATAAAGCAGATCCGCCACAGTGGTAGAGAAGCTTTGGCAAAGAATCGTATGTGAAATCGAAGATGATGAAGAAAACAAAGAATAAGGGATGCAAAGGGTTGATTTGAGAAGATGAAACCATATAAAAGGGTGTAAAAGTGTTTGCCGGGAAGTCTCACCGAAACAAGGGTTCACCAAGATACATGATTCTTACAATGAAGATAAGTATGGTGAATGGGTGATGTTGTGTAAAACATTGGTCCAATTTATAGAGGCCAACCAAGGATGCAAATGCAATTCTCATTTCAAGAAGCCTATCCGAGAAATTTGCATCAAAAAGCGACAAATAATGTAGAAATCACGCTGATATAATGGATAAATTTACGGTTGATTGACATATCGAGAGATTCGCATTTATATTTACGCATGTCAATCACGCCTACTTAGGAATAGAAGCTACTACTCTAGACTAAGTTTTGGCGGTAACACTTATCCCAAGAATTGGCTCAATCTGAAAAAAGAATCGGGATGAGGTCAACCAAAATCGATTTACAAAGATGATCGGATGAGAGAGATCTGTTGAGCTTGAAACTCCAATAATTCGGATATATCGATCTATGTCGGAAATATCGGTTGAAGGGGGAACTTCAACCGATCAAGGAAAGGATCAAAAGGGAAATCGACGTACTCAAGGAAAAGATCGAATTTAAGCACAAGTTTCAACAAATCGGATCTGGCGGAGAAGATCGGTTAAAAGGATCGGTTGGGAAATTTCTTAAGGCTTAAGGCGAATGATTAAGATCAACAAGTGGAATCAACATTGACAAGTAATATTGACCGATAACAACATCGATCGGCCAGACACGATCTCTTCTCTTGTTCTTTACTTATTTATCGGATCGTGTTCGATTTTATTTGCCTTCTTTATCGCATCCACTATCCTTGTGGCGTGTACTCGCAAATCATTTAATGCGACGGGGGTACATGTATTAACCGCTACTTGATCGCTTTTTTAAATCCAAAAGTTTTTGACGTGCGCGTTTTCCAACCCTACGATCAAAAAACCGCTAAAAATGGAGCGTCATAATCTTTTCAAAACGATTGATCTTCAAAATCTTGTCTTATTGTACCCTCCGCCTATATAAGATTCATCAAACCTTACCAGAGTTTTTTCGCTTCACAAACTTGCATTACTCTCATTGAAAAAAACTTCAAATTTTACTCTACGTTTCAAAATCTTCTCTCAAAATTTGAATCGGTAATATTTTCTTTTAAGCTTAATGATGAATCTTTCTTTCCGTTAAAAACATTGTTTTCAAAAAAGTTGTTTTTTTAATTTATGCTTCATTGCCTTTTGTTTTCAGCGGAATGATATTGATATTGATTATGCACAAATTTAATGAGTCTATCTCACTTTGTAGATGGCCACTCATGGACTTGGAAAGATCATGTGCAATTATCGAACGGGCAACGGCGATTTTTGAGGATAAGTTCGTTCGGTTTGGAACCACCGAGGATTCAATCCACGGAGGGAACAAAATTTCAAGAAGGCCGGATCGAAATATATTATGTTCGCCATCGCAATCCAGGATGCAAGATGAAGCACTTCAATTCTGCACTTGAGTGTGGATACAAAAACCAGAGATTTAACCGATGTCGACAAATAACTGAGAAGAAATCAGATCGACAAATGCGCATATCACTGCCCTGCTCACCACAGCGCCGGCGAATCTCACCCAGCATACCATTGGGGAGAATGAGGATGAAGAAATCGAGAAGAGCTCTTAAGAGAGGCAGACAAACATCGACAGCCGGATTCATCAAAGCAATGCTCAAAAGAAAGTACAGATCGCCGCTGACATTCTATCAAGAACGATCATGGAATTTATTTAAATTCTCAGATGCCTCACATCACCAAAATGTACAAAGATGGCAAAGAATAATTGACGGGCTCAACATCAATTGCACGGGCTTCGAAAAGCCATCTTGCTCCAAGAACACGTAAAAATTTGGAGTCAATGAATCCAGCAAAAGTCTTTTCCTCAAAAAAAGAGTCAAGAATCTCAACAAGGTTGCGCCATATTGAAAGACAAACCGCCAAGCCGAATGGAATCGAATGGATCAAGTCCTACAATGCCTTCTCTCATCAACTTCGTTATATATACGGCCACCAGACGATGACAAGGAGCCCACTCCAACAAAACCGAAGAAAGGAAAGAGCAAAGAAGTCGCCTCATCCACACCCGCTTGCTCCACGAAAAACGAAAAATCGCGAAGGCCTGGGAGAAGAGGCCAAAGAAAGAAGAACCTACCCCGACTCTAAAGACTAGAAGATGAGTCGAGAAGAAAAGCGCGCGAATACGGTCATTCTTGAACAAAGAACAGAATCGACAGTAAGCTTTCAACCCGAGGGCTCTCGCCAGAAACGATCCGAGGTAGAAGATGTTCGATAAATCTATTTCTCCTCAACCTCGTCGATTCACCGCCGTGGTAAAGGTCAGCGAAAGCATGTCTCTACCGCTAGTTCACCGCGCCATGAACTCCGAACCAGATATAACCGCCACTACAAGCAGTAACCAATTTGGTCGAACCAATCGCATAACTTCCGCCGACTCAAGACAACCGTGAAGCCTCCACATCTCATCCAATGTAATCCGACAGATAATTCACGTATCCAGATCAACAAAGACCATCACCGAAAAATGGTCGACTAAGAATTGAACGAGATTGATGAGATGTATCCACAACCGGGTCGCCCATCCTAGCCATCGAGAAGAAGTCATGGAGATCCTCACCGGAGAGATCTCGATTAAAAAGCTTCTCGATCTTATCTTACTTGTTGAACAGATGGGTGGTGCGGATGAGTTCGCAGATTTTGACTTCGATATGGCGAAGTCCGCCAAAGTGGGATCACCACCGAGCTCATATCGATAAATCTGTGAAAGCTCGATCCACGAAGTTGGAATTGCTTAAGAAGAGAAGTCGAGATCGCCAAGAAGCTCGAGAAACAAATGACAACGAAATGGTGAATGCCGAGTGCTTGGATGAAAGTGGAACCGGTGCTTTGCAGTTCACGACCAACCACCGAGGCTCAAACAACCGAACTCGATCAAGTGATGGATCCAATTCTACATCTCAAATCACCATCGATCAACTTCGCGAGATCGATCTTGTCTCAAAGATCTCTCGCGAAAGAAGAGATTGAGGAGTGTTAATCGATCGGAGACAAAATCGATCTCAAACAAATCGAAGCAATCGAGATCGGGTTCTCCCAATCTATGACCACCATATCTCGGCTGAAGCTTAAAAATCGCTTGATGACAAATTTAAAACAGTGGATCAAAATCAATCTTCTTTTCGACGCCATCGAGAAAAAGGCTCGAAGTTATCGAAGAGAAATTTGACAAAATGATTTGGACACTCTTCGCTACAATGGAAATCGCCAAGAAAGAACTGACATAAATCGTTCGAACCGACAAAAAACTCAATCTTCGTGTTTATCTCGCTAATGATCTAAATCGAGCATTGTCACCAACTTTGGGTCTCTCGACTTCCCACTCAATCGCTTTTTGATCAAACCAAAAAAAGGAAGGATCTCGAAAACCAACTCGACACATCGAAGACAAGGCCCATGGACAAAGCTCAATTGCAAGAAAGGCTGCTGCGGAGGGTTTGAACATCAAAATCTGACCCGATTACTCGCACAGAAAAGTCACCGTAAATGCAGTTATAGTCGACATCTGAGATAAGGAGCTAAAATTAAATTGTCCAAAGAGCGGATATGATGAAGAAGAAAGAAGGAAAAAAAACGGGCACAAGCGTAGGGTTGAAACGCAGTTCAAATCAAGGGCTAAGAAAGGATTAACTGGAAAATCGCACGGTAACCTCGGTTACAAAGAAGAGTCGATTTAGATCATACCAAAAAAAATCTTGCACACGCTAAGAGGTTTGAGGAATGGAATAAGATCGTGTTGAATGGCTTCTAGATGCCTTTGTCCTGATCTTGTTCCAAAAGAAGAATCACCAGATGATGAGTTCCTCAACCGGTTCTGTAATAAATATCCAGACTTTCTAAAGTATCACGGAAAATGAGGCCAAGCTTATAAATGTAAAGATATCTCGCCAAGAGTATGATCTATTAATATACTCAAAGAAGGCAGATGGCTCATTTGACAGACTGGCATTTGAGAGATTCTACTTTGACATCTTGAGCAAATCACAGATAACTGATCAAGTGCAGACAACTGATGTCAAATGGAAACTCTATCAGATTTTCAACATTCCACAAGACCAAAGAGAAATGCCAGAAGGATACAAGCCCAAGGAGTGAAGATTCGAAAACGCGTCTAGGGATCGGCAAATTTTTAAATTCAAAACTTTTCTGATGTAACATGTAATCATCATATCTAATGGAAAGTTTATTTTTCTGATCCCAAGACAAAATCTCTTTGTCTTCTCGACACTTGCTTTTTAACCGTTTCTATACTTATCAACTGTTTGGTTTCTCAAGTGTTTTGGTTTCATCAAAAAGGGGGAAATTGTTGGGAAATTTATAGTTTTGATGAAAGTTCCAAAACACATGTAATAGGACCACCGGACACAGTAGGTATCGATGTTTACATTATCTTGCTATAGGAGACCAGTTGATAATGATTGTATAGAAAAACTGATGTAATAGATAGGTCACATATTGAGGGGGAACTCAATATGTAAAGGTCAGATCTGAAGAATCAGAAGAAAGCTGATATCCGACAGAGCAGAACGCTAAACCAGAACGGAAGATCAGATCGAACTGATCTAGTCAGATAACTCAGCGGAAGTCATGAAGCTCAAACCTCTATACTAGAAGATCAGATGACTTCCAGAAGATAAGACCGTAAGACCTACATCGGTAGAGTCGGCCAGTTGAAGCTAAGTCAACAGGCGCCAGAAGACTTCATCAGGTGGACTGATCAGTTCAGACTGATCAGATCAGCTCATAAGATGAAAACTGATGTTTCATCTTATCATACGTCTGCGATCTGAACAAGATGAATACCAACCTTAGTTGGAGGAACAACACTGCAAAGCAAGGCTTTCATCCAATAAGGAAGAAACACGTATGAACAGAGCTGATACTCGCGGGATTCGATGTTGCTCTCTCAAACGGCTATAAACTTTCAGCCATGCTGTTCACAAGCGCCACATCAAGCCTGCAACTCTACCTAAAATAGCCTGAGATTCAAATTGCTCTCCAACGGCTCTTTGATCTCAAGGTCTATAAATATGGGATCACACTTCAGAGTGAGACACGGAAATGCTTGGACAAACAACATAATCAAGAAGCTCAAACTATAGTCAGATTTCCGCACGAAGAACACTACTACAAGCTTATTTTATATTGTGTTCATCCCATAAGTTCTTAGCAAGAAATCTTTTCATCTAGCTATCGATCAGTCAACTTATATACGCAAGGAAAGATTTCATAGTTGGAACCTCAACAATCTTACCCAAACCCCCAAGTTAGGATAAGTTGTTTAGCAAGATTTCAGTCTAGGGTTTCTAGTACTGATTTCTGGGATCGGTTGAGTGAGAACTCTTAAAACATCTGTTGGTGTACTGTGTTGGACTAACACACTAATCTAAGTCCAGTCGGTTAAGTCGGTTAAGTTGGTGCCCTTGTGAAAGGGAAGAGTGGACGTAGGGACCGGGTTTGTCCGAACCACTATAAATCTTGTGTGCCTTTATTTGCTTTGATTAACTGCTCTCACATCGCACAATCTTAAAGCGCATACATTCTAAGTTAAGATCGAATAAACGCCAAGCTTCGATCCGACGGACTGATATTTACGTCATCCGATTAAAAAGATAAAACTTGGAATCGATTTATACAAACCGGTTTTTCACGGGTAAAACTTAAGCTTCCGCTCATCGCTTAATCCGATAGTTACCGAACCGATCCGCTTTTCCGGCGTTCAAGAAGTTAGTTATCGAGACCAAATCGATTCACTCGCGACTGATCAAAGCTTCCGCTCACACCGACCTGCGAAAAGTTTTTTCGTCTAGTCTATTCACCCCTCCCCTAGACTTACGCCCACTTAACCCGTTCGGGACCTACACATCAATAGACTCGGCCGATATAAAACATGAGTCCGATATACTCGGTTTTGATCGACAACAAATGATCTTCGTGATATCAACTCAATTTTTTCATGCGACACATGTGCCCATAAGGTCTTTGAACTTCTTTCTTGGCACATGTGCTCCATTTAACAGCTGGAGAGCCCATTGACTTCAGGTCTAAGGGCTCCTAGCTTAGAAATCCTATCAAGGCCGCTCTCGCTCAATTGATTTTAGCTTCTGCGAGTGGCTTTAGGATTATTTCAAAGCCTTTCTCACCCTCGTTAAGTGGGGAAAAATGGAGCATCGATTTAAAATCTCTCTTTCCCCTAGGGTTAGACTAGGTTTTTGGTTTAGGGTTTAGGGTTTATGTACTGACTTCCGGGTCCTTTTGTACTTGTAACTTGTAATGTAAATCTGACCTTCAGGTCTTTATCAATGAAAATTTCTATTATTCCATTGTTGTGTAAATTTCCTGTTTTCTTATGCGATGTAAGGTTTAATCTTGTGAATCTTGCTTGTTGAATAATCAGCTTAATCGACTTACAAAGTGTGAAATAACCAAACTGACTTAATCAGATAATCCTTTAATCTAATCAGTTCCTTTAATCTGATCAGTTCCTTTAATCTGATAATCTGTAAATCTGATCGCTTTCTCATATCAGTTCCTTGACTGATCTTCTGATCAGTTGAGATACCAAACTCAATTGATTTCTCTTAACCTGGTTAGTCTCTTAACCAGCTGATTCTGGAGAACAGTCCATCAAACATTTTAGGTGCTTTTTCTCCAAGATCCAGAAGCCCTAGCTCATTGCATAATTCTCTGAATCTGATCTCAGCTAGTGGCTTGGTTAGAATGTCAGCTTTCTGTATATCAGTATGAATCTTTTCCATTCTGATATTCTCCTTTTCAAAGATCTCTTATAAAATGGTGTCTGACATCCACATGCTTGCATCTTGTATGTAGAACAAGATTCTTTGGTGATTGCAATAAAGACTATTATCATCGCACAGCAATATAGGTACATTCTTAGCTACAATGTTATAATCCTCAAATGGGCGACTAAGCCAGGAGCGTTGGGAGCAACAAATTTTGTTGTAGCCCATATATTCTCGCTTCAAGAGTAGATGTCGCAACTCGATGTCTCCGCTTTTGAAAACCACGAGATCGGTTTACTTCCTAAAATTGACATGTTCCCGAGGTTGATTTTCTCATCAATCTTGCAACCTCCATATCGTAATCGAATACCCACTAAGCTCTAGATTATCATCTCGATGGGTAAAATAAACCAAGGTTTATTGTTCTTTAAGATACTTAAGAATCCGCTTAGTCGCTTCTAGGTGGCTTTGTATTGATTTGCCTAAAATCCGCACATACACCCTCTTTGCAAAAAGTGATATCCGGGTCTGGCCGGCAAATTAATAATAGTAGAGATCCAATGAGAGCTCTATATTCTTTCTTTTTGTTTCGACCATCCTCATCCGGATCCATCTTGAATCCGGTTATCATAGGAATTAAAAGCTCCTTACGGTTTTGAACTCCAAACTTAGCCAATAAATTCCTAGTGTACTTTTTGCTTGGCGAGATGAATATCCCTTCAGTACTTTGTTTCACTTGTAGACCCGTAAAGTAATCATCCCCATCATGGACATCTCGAACTTCCCTTGCATCACGTTTTTTCAATCTTTCACATAGACTCTTGTTGGGAGATCCAAGATGATGTCGCCCACGAGATCCGAACCATCGAATATCTTCTCCATCTTCTATTCTCGAATAAGGTTCTATCAATCTGCTTCCTTTAGTGAACCCACCGCTCTATCAAGAACGAGATAGTGTATCATACCAAGCTCGAGGAGCTTGTTTCGGATAAAGAGCTTTTTTCTTAAACGGTACACTTGGTTGCTTTTTTTTCAAGCCCGGAGGTTGTTTGACATAAACTTCATCTCGCTAGTACCCCGCTTAAGAATGCACTCTTTACGTCCATCCGATACACAATGAACCCTCTCGTGGGAAGCATATGCCGAAATGCTTAGAATGGCTTTAAAGGCGGCGATGCAAAGGTCTCATCATAATCAATTCCTTCCGATTGTGAATACCCTTAGCAACAAGTCTTGCCTTATTCCTGGTTATGACATTTTTCTCATCTCTCTTGTTCTTGAATACCCACTTCGTGCCAATTACGTCTTGATGAGTTGGTTCGTCCACCGCCTCCCAAACTTGATTTCTCTCGAACTGCTCCAAACTCCTCCTGCGCATGGCTAGAATCCAACTTGCGTCTTGTAGAGCTTCCTCTCTTGTTGGTTTTTCTTCATAGACGGATAATAGCAATACATGACACTTTCACCAACGATGTCTAGTTTTAACTCTATCGGATGGGTCTCCGATGATCGGATCGGTTGGATGACCGGGTTATCCGTGTCCTTCGCTCGATTTGCGTCGGTTTGGAGAACATCATCCATTTCGATAAAGGTTCATTACTAGCGATTGTGAGTGGTGCGGTTTATGATCCACTTGATAAGAACATGTCTCGGTGATGTTGGACTCATCATGTCTTGATGTCTGCTAAATTGGGAACTTCAGTGTTCCCCGAACCGGATGGTTCGGGCTTCTTATCTCACCGTATGCGAACTTCTTCATCGACAGTTTTTTGTACCTTAGGATCTCGATTGATCCGGTGAATCAGCTAGATCTTGAATGTATACTGATTCGATTTCGATCCTTTTCCTTGATCGTTAGTCGATCCATTTTCCGAGCATCGTGTACAGTTGATCGGTACATCTTGTTCTCGAGGCGATTTCTCTTGTTCGTAAGATGCTTCATCAAAGACTACATGGGGTGTTTCTTCCACAACTAGGGTTCGCCATTTGTAAACCCCGAAAGCCTTACTAGATGAGGAATATCCTAAGAATATACCCTCATCCTCGACTTGGCCTCAAAAGTCTTCAACCGACTCTTCCCATTGTTGTGTATGAAACACTTACACCAAAAAACATGGAAGTAAAAAAACACGAGGTTTTCTCGCCTTCCACAGTTCATAGGGTGTTTTGTAGTGAGCCTTAGTCGAAGACATCATTACGAGTATGACATGCAAGTTGATAAACTCGCCCGTAAACGGCTTGGTATTGCATGTTCAATAACATCGTCGCGGCGAAGCTTCTTTGAGAGTTCTGTTTTCTCCGCTCTGCTTCTCCATTCTCTGTATGCGTTCTTGCAAATGATGTCTCATGCGATACCAAACTTAGAGCAAAAATCGGTAATAAAAGAGTTCAAATGAATTGCATACTTTTATCCGATCCGATTTTTACTACTAAATGACACCTTTCTCATTTTGTAATCTCTTTAATTTGGTTTTTCCATCTTCAAGTATCGCCTCATTCTTCTTATGTAAGAATATAACCCGTAAACTTGGAATAGTCATCCACGATTACGAGAGTATATTTGTCGGCCCTACCGAGACCTCGACTAGTAATCCGGTCCAAATAGATCCATATGAAGCGGTACATATCTGGCCGGATCTTAGGTCCAGAATTCCCTTGAATGATGCTTTGACTGTTTTCCTTCCGACATGCGGCACATGTCCGATCCTTTGAAAAATACTTCATTCTAAGTCCTTCCACTAAAGACATCCTTCTTTATCTTATTAAGAGTTTTAAAGTTCGGATGGCTCATTCTTTTTGTGCGCGAGCCAACTGCTACTTTTGGAACTCTTAACAATCGAGCATGCATTTCTTGGGCAACTGTTCCAATCACCGTGTAGATCGTCCCTTTCCTTGAACCAGTTAAGCAAAATCTGCTGAGTGGCTCGATTTTTGATAGTGCATTGATCGATCGAGAACTCAACACCGAATTCGTTGTCGCAAATTGTGAAACCGATAATAGGTTGTGCTTTTAGACCTTCGACATACTGAGACTCCGATTACTTGTACATCATCATTCTCTAAGGTTCTAAATCCTTTGGTATAGCCAAAGTTATCATCACCGAAGAGTACACGCTGGCCTTTCTGTTCTATGTAAGAGCTGAGGAGGTGTTTGCTTCGAAATATGTGCCTTGAGCATCCACTATCGATGTACCGGATAGTTGCTTGCACACCTCCTTTGTTGGCGGACCACGCGAACCTGCTGCACCAAATCGGGGCTTTAGGTACCCTTTTGGATTGGGTCCCGGGGTTAGGATTGGTTTTTGGGGATCCATATAAACAGGGCACTTCTATTGAGATCGCCAGATCGGAAGGCCGATTTGTCTCCCATACCTATCAAGATAATCATACGTCTCTTTATATGCTTTCTGATTAGTATGATTATTAGTGTGAACCTTGGGTGATTTAGAAGGCTTGGGATTTATCTTTTCTGTTTTTGTCTTCTTTTCATCCAAGTAATGGTTCAAAAGCAAACCACTGGTTTACGATTATAGGGGTAGGTACGATTTGCTACCATCAAAAGATTCATATCTTTTTGGCATAGGTGGTTTTTTATAGCTTTACCTATAGCTTGCTTATTCGGCAAATTTGACCTTGATTGAGTCTCGACTTAGACTTCCCTTTACAAAGTTGTCTTTTTCGGTACCTAATCTGTTGATCGGGTTGAGGTTTCTTCGTAAAGAACGGGTTCTTCAAGATTCCTCGGTGATGCTTTACCGATTAGGGTCCATTTACATTTCCTTTCGATTAGGCACCGCCTTACCCGGCTTCAATGTGTCTTTTTTTCCTTATTAGATACAAGTTTGGCTTTTAGTGTATCTTTGTCGAAAAACTTCGTTTGATTACACCTTTTTAAGTGAATCAAACGGGGCCTTTTGAGGATGTGGAAGGGTTCTCATACCCAAGTCCTTCTTGTTAATCGTTGTTCAAAAATAGGCGTTAATATCTTGAATCGGTTTTAGATGACTTTGTGAAAACCTCTATTTTCTTGCGCAAATTATCCTCGAAAGATTTTAGACTCTCATGTACTTTTAATAGCTCATCAAATTTAGCTTGAAGGATTTTGAAGTCATCGGCTTTGTTGTTTGTTGATTGCTAGCTGATCTTTGATCCGCTTCTCCCGATCGAAAGATTTAACTTTCGAATGTTAAGTTCCTCGATTTCTCGAAAGGTTTAGATTTCGATTGATAGCTTTATTTGAGATCGTTCTCTTTAACAAGCTGATTATTTCGATCCTTACTTCATTCTCGGCTTCCACCATAGCATAAGTATCTCTTGCATTGGAGAGATCATCAAGCAATTGCTCAGAGAGAGCTGCAGGTCAATCTCCCGCAAAGTGTGCTAATAATAGCGGTGTAAGCGCATACAAAAAGGTTTGGAGGTTACCTCAGATTGGTCCTCCTTGGCCATCCAGGCAGATCTCATCGTCATCCGAAGAGAATATCGATCTTCATTCTCTCATAGAAGTCAACAAAGACTGCCATCGATAGAAATCTTCTACAGAGGAATATCCATAATCCTCAGAGGGCAGATAGGAATCATCAATTCCAGGATGTCAAGCGACCGTAGGCTTTTCATCCCTATAACGTTGCTCTCTTCTGTTCCTCTTTTCTTCCCTTTCTTTTGGCGTCAGTGCAGGCGAGACCAGTAGTGACTGGCTTCTCCAATTGAAGCACGCCTCCTTGATCCACGGAACCTTTCCTTCCAAAGAGTCACTCCGTCTGTAGGATCTATCGGGTGACTTCCTTTCGATAATGTCCCGAACTCCTTCATCGATCTGTTATCTCTTCTCTCATCACCGATTATCTCTTTTCTTTTTCATCTCTGTGGATCTCTTCGATCATCGATCGGTTCTTTCTGGAGATCTGCATTGTACGATCTCCTATCTCTTCCTCGGTATGTTGATAATCTTTATAGAATCTTCGATACTTACCAAGTTGAATATTTGATTTTTCAAGCTTCCTGGTAAGCAGAGCGATCTGTTCTGCCTGACTTATTATGTTTCCAACAGGTTCAGCGGTCTTCGATCTGTTGTTGGTTGCTTTAAACGTAACTGATTTAGACTTTGAGGCTTCAGCGGGCGCCTCGTCTTCATCTGCTTGTCCTCTTTCGATTAAATCGAACTCGTGAGCTTTAAGGCTTAGGAACAAGCTACTTGGTTTCATCCTTGAAATGTCTTGGCAATCCTTGATTACCGTGACCTTCATGTCCCATTTCTTGGTGAGAGATCTTAAAATCTTGTAGTTGATATCTTTGTCTGACATCTCTCTACCAAGTTCTCGTAGCTTATTCACTGACATAGTAATCCTTCCATCTAGCTCGTTGATGGTCTCGTTGGGCAGCATCTTCAGTTTTTCAAACTTTACCAGTTCGGCTTGTAGACGGCTGTCTTTGATCTGATCATTTCCTTCTCATATCTCAGCTAGAGTATCCCAAATTGCTTTCCCAGTTTTGAGATATTTGATCTTCTCCTTGGTGACTTTATCCATCGTCTTCATGATAATATGCCTGGCGATTGTATCTAGAGTATACAACTTTCTT
This sequence comes from Stenogyne calaminthoides, assembly GCA_037126765.1. NCBI lineage: Eukaryota > Viridiplantae > Streptophyta > Magnoliopsida > Lamiales > Lamiaceae > Stenogyne > Stenogyne calaminthoides. The sequence continues at coordinate 6,950,393 of JBBCBC010000031.1, read as the reverse complement.
TCCTCTGTATCCATCAAGGCTGGGCATTTTCGCATAAGACTTCCCGGGGCAAAATCTGGATCTCCTCCAACTGCAGGGTTGTCGTAATATATGATGATGGGTCCTCTTTCAATGACTTCCATCATTCTACCACTAATCGAACCTATATGGTTGCACATATAAATGGCACAATCTGCATACTCATCAATTGAGAACTTCGGGAAATCATGATATATACCAGAGGTATTATCCATGCTGAGTGATTTTGGAAAAATGAATGAGTTTTAAAACGGTTTTTCAAGATCTGTTCAATTGACCACAAAGATTCTTCCTCAAGAATCGATGATACACAAAAGCCGATGGTGCAGAGAACCCTTTGCTCGATACCACTTGTAGGTCCCGAATGGGTTTTGTGAGGGCAAGAGTCTAGAGGGGAGGGGTGAATAGACTTCTGAAATTTTTTGTCAGCGGATCGGATGTGATGGCGATTAGCTTTGATCGAGTGTAAATGAATCGGTTTGGGTGATATCTAACTTCTTGATCGCTTTGAAGGCAAATCGGCCTCGGTATCTATTAGTTTAACGACGTCGCGGAAGCTAAGTTTTACCCGTGTGAAAAACCGGTTTTAATAAATTAGATTCCAAAGTCAGTCTTTTAACCAGTTGACTAAAGTGTCAAACTTGACCAGATCAGAAGCTTGGTGCAAACTGATCTTAACTTAGAATATGTATGCGCTTTTAATAGTTGTGTGCGATTGTGTAGCGATTAATCAAAGCGGTAAAAGGCACACAAGATTTATAGTGGTTCGGACAAACCAGATCCTACGTCCCACTCTTCCCTATCACAAGGGCACCAACTAAACCAATCGGACTTAGATTTTTGTGTTAGTCCAACACAAGACACCAACAAATATTTAAAGAGTTCTCACTCAACCGATCCCAGAAATCAAAACTAGAAACCCTAGTCTGAAATCTTGTTAAACAACTTAACCTAACTTTGGGTTTGGATAAGATTGTTTTGGTTCCAACTATGAAATCTTTTCTAGTGTTTAAGTAGCTATCGGCTAGATGAAAAAGATTTACGTGCTAAGAACTTATGGGATGAACACTTAAAAATTAATCTTCAAGTTCGTGTTCTTCGTGCGGAAACCCCGATTATAGCTTGAGCTTCTTGATTGTTTCAAGAGTTTCCGTAACATCACTCTGAAGTGTGATCTCATATTTATAGACCTCGAAATCAAAGAGCCGTTGGAGAGCAATTTGAATTTCAGGCTATATTTAGTAGACTTGCGGATTGATGTGGCGTCTTGAGAAGCGGCATGGCGAAAAGTGAATAATGTCTTTTATAGCCGTTAGAGAGAGCGGCGCCAAATCCGTAATTGCCGCTCCGATCATACGTGTCTTGTTCTTATTGGTTAATGACGCCTTTTTTCGATGTTGTTCTTCCAACTAAGGTTGACATTCTTCTTGTTCGGATCATAGACGTATGATTTGGTGAAACATCGGTTTTTAACGGTAAGTCGACTTTGATCGGATCAAAGGCGATCGGTCTACGATGGAGTCTTCTGGTGCCAGTTGTCTTAGCTTCAACTAGCAGACTCGACTGATGTAGGTCTTCTGGTATGATCTTCAAGTCTTCTGAGTTTGAGCTTCATGACTTCAGCTGAGATATCTGACTTGATAAGATCGATCCCGATCTTCCTCGATCTTCTCTTGCCTTCTAGCCTGTCGGATATCAGTTGTTCTTCATATCTTCAGATCTGACCTATACATATTGAGGTTCCCCCTCAATATGTGACCTATCTGTTACATCAGTTGTTCTATACAATAGTTATCAACTGGTATTCTATAAACGGTAATATAAACATCAGTCAGCTAACAGGTCTGACTGGTCCTATTACATGTGTTTTAGAACTTTCATCAAAACTCTAAATTTCCCAACATTAACAATTAAACATATATAATCATTGATTCTACAGTTCGAGACAAGGTGCTCTTATAATAACACTTGGGTGCATCAGTCGCATCGTGTAACTGTCGCACAACTAATATTGCTCGAAAAAATAATTAATTTTGTTCAATAAAATAACTAGTGTTGACCAATTAATATATTTTAGTAAAATAATTAATGTCATCTTAAAATGCAATTGGATTGCAGGTGTAATTGGTGCAAAGTATATGTCAAAAATATTTTTTTTTTAAAATTAAAAATTTGAACTGCACTGTGCAATTTATGTCTCTATAGAAACGTTTGTTCTAGGAAAATGAATTAATTTATTTCTTTCTCAATTTTTTTTTTAAATTGCTAAGATCCAACTTTTTTTAAGGGTTGTTTGTGTTGGGCTTATAGTGCACTGGGGAAATCCTAAACTTTGAAATATAGTGATTTTATAATTTTTATGAATAGTTAAAATGTACTTTTGTTTTGAGATTTTATAGAATAGGATGGTGGAAAAGTTGATTGATGCGATATTATTATATTATTATGAGTATATTGGAAAAACAAAAAGATAGATGGTGTGAATTTATGAAAAGAATAAAAAAAAAGAATAATAGTAAATAATAAAGTAACGTAAAATTAACAGGAATTTCAAAATACTTATTTTTATTCCAAAACTAAGGTGGATTGAAATTATAAAGTCCAAAGTCGTCTAAAATAATCTCCAAACAAACATACCCTAAAAAAGTATTCCCCGTCCCAAAAGACTCAACACAGTTGACTTTGACACGCTTTTTGCGAGCGAATTTTGTATTAGTAATTAAAATGATAAAATAACTTTTAAGGAGGATTATGATAGATAAGCCACTCTTTTATCATACTGCTCCTTAAAAATCACTTTATCATTTCAATTACTAACACAAAATTTGTTCACAAAAATGCGTGTCAAAATCAACTGTGTTAAGTCTTTTGGGACGGGGAGGGAGTATATAATAATGTGTAATTGGGTTTGTAAACACCGCGGAAGTGGGTATGCGAATCGATCGTGACAAGGTGGCAGGAAAATTGTATCTTTCACAGGGGGAATACATTCTAACAAAGAGCACAATGAGAATCATGAGATATATGGATAGTCACTCAAGTGGATATGAAACCTATCACGGTTAGACATGCTCAAACCGAACCGGAACCGCCGGTTCAAACCGGAACCGCCAGTTTTGGAACCGCCGGTTCCGCGGTTCCGCGGTTCCGAAACCAAACCGAAACCGTAAAACCCACGGTTTGGTTCCGGTTCTAGCAAAACCAGAACCGGGAACAGCCGATTCGAACTGGAACCAGCGGTTATTTGCCGAAACCGTCGGTTCAAACCGAAAACCGCCTCCAATTTGAAAATTCTAGCCGTTGAGATCCAACGACCCATATTAAAGAGTCGTTGAGATCCAACGGCTGAGATTAAATAGCCGTTACTGGAACCGCCGGTTCCGGTTCGAACCGGCGGTTTTCGACCATTTTTTTTTTAGTTTTTTCAAGATTTCATCTATAAATACCACCTCATTCCACTCCAAAATTCACCCCAAAGTGATTCAACTCATTACTTTCTTCTCATCTCTCTCAACTCTCACTCAATTCTCAAAGTTTATTATTTACATATTATTTACATTACTTACATATTACATACACTACACTACACTATAATTTATATATTAGTATATTATACTAAACTATATATTATACTACACTACATATTATACTACACTATATATTATATACACTATATATTACACTATACTACTATACTACATATTAGTATATTACACTACACTATATATTACTAGTGGCGACGATGACCCTCCCAACGAGGCTCGTTCAAAGCGAAATAATAATCTTGTATTTAATCATGGTTATTACTTAGGTATAAAATTGATATGCATATACTTCTCCAAAGTCCCTGTCAATTTTATATTGGTCAAGAGGGAGCCAACTATTAATCTGGATATTAAAGGTTTGTAACTGTTCTTGTTTGTAACCTGCTTGAATGTGTTTAAATAATGACCCACCCAACGTGGCTTATTTAAACTGTTTTTGAGATGTTGGTGATCGTGTTCATATTTTTTTGAGATTTTAATATGAAGCATGTGATCGAACCTTGTGATATACTTGTGCTTTATGCATATAGTTGTTTATTTCATTCGACGTAGATGTCGTTACCTTTTAATCCACTTTATTATACTTAAAAAGTCAATACAATATGTATGGAAACTATATTGGAAACGAAAAATTATAATTGTCTAGCTTCACAAAAGCACAAGTGGATTCTTGACACACCAAAAAATCGGATAGAGCCAACCGACGAGTCAAAATATGCGGGACTCGTCGGATCACCTTCTGAGAGATGTCGTCATTTGAAAATGGTGGAGGGCAAACCCGTAAGGGATTACGTCCTCAAAATAGATGGCCCATCCCCGAACAAACTTGAGATTCTCGAGTCGCAGACATGATCCGGAGACTCGAGATGAATTTGATTCTTCACTCTCTTGCCCAAAAAGTTTTTGAGCATTTTTAATTCGCTAGCTAATTTGTTGCAAGCTTTTGGTCTCGGCGAAATGATGATAAGGCACCAAACTCAAGCTTTTGATGGCAAGTGGTCCATCTTCATCTTCTAGGCCAAGGGTAGGCAAGATAAAAGAAGAGGACCAAAGGCCATAAGCAATAAAAAAATCAAGCTGTTGCCGGCAATGGTAAGATGAGGAATGATTGTTGTGTCAAGGAAAATCCAAATGGGAAGTGCTTAAGTCGGTGAGAGAGGACAATGGAGGTTTTGCCAGTTCCAACCCCAAAAAGGGACGGAAAGAAAGGTAATTCTCACGCACTAATTGTTGAAACTTGTTTAGCGGGCGATACTTCTCATTAAGTGGGTGGTACAAGATCCACTAATCATGTTGGCTTCACGGGTTCAAAATGATCCTAAGAACTTAGTGGGAGTGAGATCCTCATCACAATTGGGTGACGTTCTTTAAAGTAGAAGTCATTGCAATGCTACGTAAGTGATGTGATATTGCAATGCTACGATAGTAACGATTATTGCAATACTACGTAAGTAGCAGACATTGCAATACTACGTGAAGTAGTAGTTAAAGCGATGGGGAGAAGTGCACCTATCTTTTGAAGATAAAGTTTTTTTTGAGATTATCTTTATGTTCCCAGTTTTAGAAAGAATTCACTTTCAGTTTCTAAAATTCGATTAAAGGACACTAAGTTTCTTCTAATAAGAATGACATCATTTTTGAAATGATGAGTGTATATGTTACGGGACATTGATGGAAAATCTCTATACAATTAACTGTGCACACCACTCACGAAATGCATCCTATAACACATCAACTATTTCCGACAAAAGAAAGCGTGAACGAAACACTTCTTTGGCATCTAAGATTAGGTCATATAAATCCAAAGATGATCCAAAGGTTGGTGAAAGATGGTTCACTGGAGCGTCTCCAAGTTGAACAAATTCCAACCTGCGAATCATGTTTGGAGGGTAAAAAATGACCAAGAGGGCAATTGGATCCAAGGGAATAGAGCCAAAGAAGTGTTAGAGATCGTTCACACGATGTATGTGGTCCAATGTCAACCAAAGCAAGAGGAGGTTATGAGTTTTTTTATTGATGATTACTCAAGGTACGGTTACATTTTCCTTATGAAGCATAAATCTGAGACCTTTGAGAAATTCAAAGAATTTAAGGCTCAAACAGAGAATCATAGGAAAAACGTATCAAGTCTCTACGATCTGATCGTGGAGGCGAATACCTCAGCGATGAGTTTTTGAACTACTTATCTGATGAAGGGATTGTATCCCACCATCGCACTGAAACCCTCAACAAAACGGGGTTGCAGAGCAAAGAAACATAACTCTTTTGGAAATGGTTAGATCAATGATGAGTTATGAGGATCTTCCCAAGTCGTTCTGGGGTTATGCCTTGAAAACAACGGCTTACATTCTGAACTTGGTGCCATCCAAATCGGTTCCCAAAACTCCCAAAGAATTGTGGACCCAAGCGCAAGCCTAGTATGAGACACATGAGAATTTGGGGGTGTCCGGCCTACGTGTTGGACAAGGAAGCAGGTAAATTGGATCCTCGATCAGAATTAAGGTTGTTTGTAGAATACCCCAAGGGAACAAAAGGGTGTATGTTCTATGGTCCCGAAGATCAAAAGGTGGTCATCGGCACCCACTTTAGATTTTTGGAAGAAGACTATATGAACCAAAGAAAACCGTAAGTGAGATTACCTTAAATGAGCTTAGAGGGCAAACCTCGATTAACCAACTGTATTTTAGATGATATACCAAACGATACTCTTTCACAACCGAGACCTCGTCGTAGTGGGAGGGTTGTTAGATAGCCGAGAGATTCATGGGAATATGAGAGTCCTCGGACTTGATTCCTGACAAGATGAATCGGACCCATGGACATATGACGAGGCACTCCAAGATAAGGATGCAGATTCTTGGCAAAACAAAGAATGAAAGCGAAATGGGTTCTATGTTTCATAATAGAATGTGGGAGCTAGTCGAACCAATTAATGGGGGTCAAACTCATTGGATGCAAGTGGGTATATAAGAGGAAAAGGGACCCGGATGGGAAGGTTGAAACCTTTAAAGCAAGACTAGTGGCGGAAGGTTATACTTTCGAGAAAGAAGGATCGATTATGAGGAACTTTTTCGCAGTAGCCATGCTTAAGTCCATCCGTATTCTCTTATCGATTCTTTGCGCATTTCGACTTTGAAATCTGGCAAATGGATGTCAAGACAAAGCATTCCTAACTTAAGTCTTGATGAAGAGATCTATATCAACAACCCCAAGGTTTCATTGAAACAAAGCGAAGAACACCTAGTTTGTAAGCTCAAGAGGTCCATTTACGGACTCAAACAGCATCCATCGAGCTTGGAACCAATGTTTTGATCATGTTATAAAGTCTTATGGGTTCGATCAAAACGAGTTGGAAAAGTTGTGTGTATAAGAAGCGTGTCGGAACTGCATTGGTATTCTTAGTACTATAAGTAGACGACATTTTGATCATCGGGAACGATGTGAAGGTGTTATCAGATGTAAGGGCATTGCTTTCAAAACAGTTTGATATGAAGGACTTAGGGAAGCGGGACACATCCTTGGGATCAAGATCACTCGAGATCGCAAAAAAGGATGATCGGCTTATCGCAAAGTTCATACATAGACATTGTCTTGAAACACTTCAGCATGCAAGATTCCAAGAAAGGATTCGTACCTTTCAGACTTGGAATCCATCTATCCAAGAAAATGTCCCCTAAGACGCAAAATGAGATAGATGACATGAAAAGCATTCCTTGTGCTTCTTGGCTTTAAACCTTTTGTATGCAATCGTATGCGAGACCGGATATCCGCTTTCTGCCGTAGGCATGGTAGCAAGATATCAAAGTAACCCAGGAAAAGTGGCATTGGACGGCGATTAAAAACATTACGAAGTGTCCGAAAAGAACTCGGGATAGAATGTTGATTTATCGATCGATATTCCAATCCCCATCGGCCACACCCGGACTTCGGTTTCCAATTAGACTTAGATTCGAAAATTATCCGGCTCGGTTAGTATGTTTCCATTTGGGAAGTGTAGCCATCAAATGGACGAGTGTGAAGCGAGAAATGCATCACCGACTCAACCATGGAAGTCGGTAAGTAGTCGCCAGTGAGCGGTGAAAGAACCGATTTGGCTCTGACTTCTTAGTGGACTTGGATAGAGTTCCTAATTTGTCTAGCAATTTTTGCTAAGGGCGATTTGCAAATTCAAGGAACCAAGAGTCCACGAGTCAAACGAAACACACTAAAGGAAAAGACAACTTTTATTAGAAATCGTTAAGAGAGAGATATAGATATGGCAAAGATAGCGTCTAAGAACAACCCTAGCGATCCATTCACAAAAGTCCGCCTCAATACATTAGAGAGACATGTGGAAGGAATGGGTGTCAAGACCGTTGTCAATCTGCTTTGAGTATAAGTGGGAGAAATTATTAGGTTCGTGTAGGTGACATTAGATATCACGGACTACACGAGACATGTTGTAGTATACTTAAAAGCGCACTTTTGAGTATAAGTGGGAGATTGTTGGGATTATAATTGAAAGTATGCTTTTACTTTGTATAATCGAAAATCAATTTCCGGACTTATTTATTGAAATAAATTGTTTATCAATCGATGCTTTAAATATTATTGAATGTTACATATATTTCTTTGCATAACTGTTCAATAAGTCGTCGTGTTACATTGTAGTTAATTTAGTGATACGGATCACGTAAGATTAAATTAACGGTCCTTGTAACTAAAAAACGTTATTCACAACCTAGATGGAAATGAACAACCCATCGTGAAAGGTTGAAGTGTAAAGGCTCGAGATTGGCTTGTCTTGACCAAGAGATTACACTAGTGCATGATGATGCAATTTGAATAGGACCTCTGAGGAGGATAAATTCTTGAAACCGAACAAGGAAGAATTAGACCTCGATGGTTCGTTGTTTCTAATCTTAGTTCCTTAAATAGGATCACGTGGGATTGGTAACTATTGCTTTGACTTATCATGGGTAGCGAATCAATGAGATTCAATACTTTTTATCTTGGGCAATATTATTAGTCACATGTGATTGCTAAGATTTAATCTCTGAAGAATCGTGTCTGTCTACGCTTGTTTGATTTGCCCCTTGGGAGGTTCATAAGCTTTATCATACCAAATCTTGCAAAGTGGAATTAGTTTACGTATGGATAATAATGTTGAATCGTTCCTTGACCAAGGATAAAAGATATTAATTAATGGAAAGCTATTTCAAAGGTGCCTTGAATTAATTAATGGGCTAGATAATCTTAAACACGGAAATAATGACCGGAGCCATATTGACCGTAATATGGGTTAAGATGGATAGTCTGAATATTAATTATGTAGTGGGATTAATTAATATTTATGGGCTTGAATTATATTGTGGCTCAATATTAGATATTCAAGGTCCATTAGAAGTCCAATCTTAATTCTCCTAAAGGCCCCCGAGTAGCTCAACATATAGTCCAATAACCTAAAAAAGGTGATTAAAATAAAATAAATATTGTTGCTTATTTTTCCAACTAAAATTTCAAAATTTATAGATATAATGGGAGAAAGATTTTCTTTGAATTTTGTTATGGAATGAAGATATGTATTCTTGGAATACAAGATTATCTCATTAAATTCAAGAAATCTCCCACTTGGTTATCTATAATGATAATTTCGAAAATCTTGAAAATGTAGTGGGCAAGAAAGATTTTCTTGATTTTCTTGAAAAGATATTATGGAAGATATGTATTTCTTGAAATACAAGAATATCTCATAAATTCAAGAAGATCCAAATCTTGGAATCTTGGACCCGAATATTTTTGAATTCCATAACAAATAGATAAGGTGGGATTTTTGTGGAATATTATGATTATGGGAAAAAGAATATAGGAGATATATTCAAGATTTCTTGGAGATCAAGAAAAGATTTTCCCACATCATATTTTGCCAAAATTTTCGTCCACTTTAGCCTCTATAAATAGGGGATGAATGGTTTATTCCTAGTAACACACGAAAATTGATTTTTCGGAAAAATATCAGCGTCGATAAAATATCAAATATTTTGTAACGTCGACAGATTGTATTTTTTGAAAAACGACAATTGTGAGTAGTGTACAATTCCATGTGCTGAAAAAATTAGCAAATCCACATAAGTGGTGCAACAAAGTTTATTTTTTCTTTTTTGTTAATTGTTCGACAAGTGTCCTTCCACCGGATAGTTGAGCAAGGGCTAAGGGAATACTTGGGAAGTCCTTTTGGTTAGTCCGTCCAACCGAATTCACTGTCATCTCGAGAGGTACGTTCACGTAAACCCGTAAATTCCGCATGCGTAGGTTTTACGTGGCTTATTATATGCATGATATGTTGTTGCAATTATTATTTGAATTAATATAGGATTAATTCATGCTAGTAATAATTAAATAATTAAATTTGTATTTAAATATTCACCCCGAATAGATCTGTGCAACCTTTTTCCCAACAATTTATAGAGTGGAGGTGGTCGAAAATTTTGGGGCAAAAACAATGTGGGAAAATCTTTTCTTGATCTCCAAGAAATCTTGAATATATCTCCTATATTCTTTTTCCCATAATTAAAATATTCCACAAAATCTCACCTACTCTTTGTTATGGATATTTTCAAAAAATATAGGTCAAGATTCCAAGATTTGGATCATCTTGAATTTATGAGATATTCTTGTATTTCAAGAAATACATATCTTTTCATAATATCTTTTCAAGAAAATCAAAAAATCTTTCTTGCCCTTTTATATTTCAAAATTTTCAAAAATTTTTCATAATAAATGGGAGATTTCAATTTAATGAGATAATTTATTCCAAATCTCCCATTTTTTGATTTTTTCAAAAAAAAGATATTATGAAAGAAAGATTTTCTTGATTTTTTATAAGAAAGATATTATTTCTTGAAATTTTGAATATCTTAAAATTTGAATCCAAATCTTGAATCTTGTTCCTTCTATTTCAAAAATTCCATAACAAAGAGGAGTTGATTTTTGTGAATATTTTAATTATGGAGAAAAGAATATACGAGATATATTCAAGATTTCTTGAGATCAAGAAAAAAAGATTTTCCCATATTATTTTATCCCAAATTTTCGACCACCACACCTCTATAAATAGGGGATGAGTGTTTCATTCCCAAGTACAATTCCATGTGCTGGAAAAATTAGTAAATCCACAAAGGTGGTGCAACAAAGTTTATTTTCCTTTTGTTAATTGTTCGCGAGCATCCTACCACCGGATTGTCGAGCAAGGATTAAGGGAATACTTGGGAAGGTTTTTTTGGTGTGTCTAATCAACGAGGCCATTGTCATTCCAAGAGGTACGTTCACGTTAACTCGTAGTAATTCCGCATGCGTAGGATTTACGTGAACTGTTTATATGCATGATTTGTTGTTGAATTATTATTTGAATTAATATAGGATTAATTCATGCTAGTAATAATTATCAGAATTAAATTTGTATTTAAATATTTATCCCGAATAGATCCGTGCAACTTATTCCCCAACAGGGTCATCGTCGCCACTAGTAATAATCCACAATCATCCATTTGGAATTTATTCATGTGAAAGCTATCTTTTGACCGTCCCGTGGGGGGAATTTCTCCAAAATATTTCACAAATAAATCATGGAGGTCAAAATTAATTCAATTTTATTATCCAGAATAAAATTGTCAATTAATTGTTTAAGCATACTTAGTAATTTTCAAAAGTGAGATTTTTCAAAACATTTTCTCATGCATCGCAAATTTAAACACAATTTAAATAAGCATAAAATAATGTATAAACATCAAAACAAAATTAAACACATTGGGCACATATATCCAATTGTCAACGTTAATTTTTGTCATGTCTTGATCTCGAGAAATCGTCTTCTTCGCCTTCATCATTCGTCTCTAAAGGTTCGCCACGTCAAGTGACATCATCGACCAGCTCGCGGGTCAGAGTGCTCGCCTAACACTCCCCCGGCCGTGTCGAGTGGCGTCCCGTCTTGGCCTGAGCCAAAGCTCCTGCGCCGACGTCGCCCACCCGGCACGCGCCGCTCGGCAAACCTCGGCGGATCTCGGCGGGAATCGCGCGTTCCAGTAGCCGCCCGCCCATGCCGATCCGCCTCGCGTCTTACTTCTCGCCCGCCTCCGCCAGCATTTACTTGTCTTTGGCGTGCCTCCGCTCGCGTCTGCCCCCGATCGCACTTGCGGTCTTTGCCAGCGCCCATGTGTGGTCGGCCAGCGAACTTCGCGTCTTATTTCATCCCTCGGCTTTGTTGGGGGAATAAGTTGCCTGATCTATTGGGGTGAATATTTAAATACAAATTTAATTCTTTAATTATTACTAGCATGAATTAATCCTATATTAATTCAAATAATAATCGACAACATATCATGCATATAACAATTCACGAAAACCTCGCATGCGAATTCTCTACGAGTTTACGTGAACATACCTCTTGGGATGGCAATTATTGTGGCGAATAATAGACTAACCGTAAGGACTTCCCAAGTATTCCTTAGCCCTCGTTCACTATCCGGTGGAAGGATTCTTGTGAACGATTTAACAAAAGGAAAATAAAATATGTTGCACCACCTTTGTGGATTTACTAATTTTTCCAGCACATGGAATTGTACTTGGGAATGAAAGAATCATCCCCTATTTATAGAGGCTAAGGTGGTCGAAATTTTTGTGCTAAAACAATGTGGGAAAATCCTTTCTTGATCTCCAAGAAATCTTGAATATATCTCTTATATTTTTTTTCCCATAATTATAATATTCCACAAAAAATCCACCTTCTCTATTATTATGGATTTTCGAAAATAAGGGTATCAAGATTCCAAGATTTGGATCTTCTTGAATTTATGAGATATTCTTGTATTTCAAGAAATACATATCTTCCATAATATCTTTTCAAGAAAATCTTTCTTGCCCTCTATTTTCAAATTTTCAAAAATTTCATGATAGATAATCATGTGGGAGATTTCTTGAATTTAATGAGATAATCTTGTATTCCAAGAATACATATCTTCATTCCATAACAAAATTCAAAGAAAATCTTTCTCCCAACTTATCTATTATTTTCGAAATTTGTTGAAAAAATAAGCAACAATATTTATTTTATTTTAATCACCTTTTCAGTTAATGGACTATATGTTGGGCTACTCAGTGGCCTTTAGGAGAATTAAGATTGAACCTTCTAATGGACCTTGAATATCTAATATTGAGCCACAATATAATTCAAGCCCATAAATTTTAATTAATCTCACTACATAATTAATATTGCACTATCCATCTTAACCCATATTACAGTCAATATGGCTCCCTGGGTCATTATTTCCCGTGTTTTAAGATTATCTAGCCCATTAATTAATTCAAGCCACCAAATAGCTTTCTATTAATTAATATCTTATATCCTTGGTCAAGGAACGGTTCAACATTATTATCCATACCGAAACTAATTCCACTTGCAAGATTTGGTATGATAAAACTTATGAACCTCCCAAGAGGGCAAATCGAACAAGCGTATTTCACACACGATTCTTCGATTAAATCTTAGCAATCACATGTGACTAATAATATTGCCCAAGATAAAAAGTATTGAATCTCTCTGATTCGCTACCCATGATAAGTCAAAGCAATAGTTACCAATCCCACGTGATCCTATTTAAGGAACGAAGATTAAGAAATAACGAACCACTGAGGTCTAATTCTTCCTTGTTCGGTTCTAAAGAATTTATCCTCCCAGTAGGTCCTATTCAAAGGCATCGGTCCATGCACTAGTGTAATCTCTTGGTCAAGACAAGTCAATCTCGAGCCTTACACTTCAACCTTTCACGATGGGTTGTTCATTTCCATCTAGGTCGTGAATAGGTACTTTTAGTTACAAGGGACTGTTAATTTAATCTTTTGTGATCTGGTATCACTAAATTAACTACAATGTAACACGTACGACTTATTGAACAGTTATGCAGTAAATATATGTAACATTCGATAATATTTAAAGCATCAGTGATAAACAATTTATTTCAGTAAATAAGTCTGAAAATTCAGTTTCGATTATACAAAGTAAAAAGCATACTTTCCAAAGATAATCCCAACACGCCTTGTTTTTTACGCCCGAAGCCGCGCTTGCGCCGGTTCCGGATCCATTCGTCTTTAATTCATCGTCTTCATCTTGGCTCACGATCCGGTTTCAATTTATTTACGATAAATAAATAAACCTAGATCTAGACTAGTCTATTACATTGAACGAATCAAACAAATGTTAATCTACTCGTGGATTTTTTTCACGAGGCAAAACGAATTCGAACGAGTCGAATTAAAAACCACAATTTATATGCATGCATAAATAAACATATTAAATTCCATGACAATTGGATACCTGCAAAAAAGATCTAGCAATTCTACTATCCAATTTCAAATTTAATGAAAACGAATTAAATTACAATTTAAAATTCAGAGCCCGAAACCGAGGCTCTGATACCAGTTGTTGGGGAATTAATTGCCCGGATCTATTCGGGATGAATATTTAAATATAAATTTAATTATAACTATTATTACTAGCATGAATTAATCCTATATTAATTCAAATAATAATTCAACAACAAATCATGCATATAAACAGTTCACATAAATCCTACGCATGCGGAATTGCTACGGGTTTATGTGAACTAACATCTCGGAGTGACAACCGTTGAGAAGGTGGATCCCGTTCACACGAACACACCAAAAAAACCTTCTCAAGTATTCCCTTGCCCTTGTTCAACAATCCGGTGGAAGGAACTCGCGAACAATTTAACAAAAGGAAAAATAAAATTATGTTGCACCACCTTTGTGGATTTCTAATTTTTCCAACACTTGGAATTGCACACTTCACAATTGAGGTTTTTTTGAAAATACACAATCATCGACGTTTTAAAATATTTGATATTTTATCGGCATTGATATTTTTCCTAAAACCAATTTTAAATTTCACCGGGGATGAAACATTCATCCCCTATTTATAATGAGGGGTTGGTCGAAATTTTAGGTGGAAATAAAGATGGGAAAATCTTTTTCTTGATCTCCAAGAAATCTTGAATATATCTCATATATTATTTTCTCCATAATTAAATATTCCACAAAAATCTCAACTCCTCTTGTTATGGTATTTTTCGAAAAATAAGGAGTAGGAATCCAAGATTGGGATCTTCTTGAATTTATGAGATATTCTTGTATTCCAAGAATACATATCTTCCATAATATATTTTCAAGAAAATCAAGAAAATCTTTCCTCTCCTTATTTATTCATAAATTTCGAAATATGCTTAATAAATAACCAAGTGGGAGATTTCTTGAATTTAATGAGATAATCTTGTATTCCAAAAATACTTATCTACATTCCATAACAAAATTCAAAGAAAATCTTTCTCCTTTTTTATTTATTATTTTCAAACTTTTTAGGAAAATTAGGCAACAATAATTTATTTTATTTTAAACACCTTTTTCAGTTACTGGACATTATGTTTGGGCTACTTGAGGGCTTTTAGGAGAATTAAGATTGGACCTTCTAATGGACTTTGAATATCTAATATTGAGCCACAATATTATTCATGCCCATAAATATTAATTAATCCCACTACATAATTAATATTGCACTATCCATCTTAACTCATATTACTGTTAATATGGCTCCCGGTTATTATTTCCCGTGTTTAAGATTATCTAGCCCATTAATTAATTCAAGCCACTGAAATAGCTTTCTATTAAATAATATCTTTTGTCCTTGGTTAAGGAACGGTTCAACATTATTATCCATACAGGAAACTAGTTCCACTTGCAAGATTTGGTATGATAAATCTTATGAACCTCCCAAGAACCGTCGAACAAAAGCGTATTTGCACACGATTCTTCGATTAAATCTTAGCAATCGCATGTGACCAATAATATTGCCCAAGATATAAAGTATTGAATCTCGTTGATTCTCTTCCCTTAATAAGTCAAAGCAATAATTACTAACCACACGCGATCCTATTCAAGGGACGAAGATTAAGAAATAACGAACCACTGAGGTCTAATTCTTCCTAGTTCAGTGCTGAAAAATTTGTCCTCCTGTAGCTATTCAGTGCATCAGTCATGCACTAGTGTAATCTCTTGGTCAAGACAAGTCAATCTGAGTCTTACACTTCAACCTTTCACGATGGATTGTTCATTTCCATCTAGGTCGTGAATGGTGTACTTTTGGTTACAAGGAACTGTTAGTTTAATCTTCTGTGATCTGGTATCACTAAATTAACTACAATGTAACACGTCTTATTTATTGAACAGCTTATGCAAGAAATATATGTAACATTCAATGATATTTAAAGCATCGAGGATAAATAATTTATTTCAAAGAATAAAATGTAAATTCAAATTGGTTATACAAAGTAAAAGCATACTTTCCAGTATAACCCCAACAGCATGAAGAATCGAATCGATCCAAATCAACGAGGTAAGTTTGAGGTAAGAGAACTACGTGGACTTTGATTCATATTTGGAAACGTAGGCAACTTAATTTTAAGTTTCAAACTTAGAATTTCTAAGTTTATTTCTTAAATTTAAGCTCAAGTCCAATTTCTTTAAATCCCCCCTCCCCCAAATTTATTTTGTAAAGTTTAAAATTTTAAGTTGTAATTGTAATTACTAATTCGATATAGTTCACTTTGTAATTTGTAAATTTGTAATAGTTCAATTAATTTGTAATAGTAGATTACTAGCTTATTTTAAGTTAGAATTACTAATTTGTAATAGTTCAATTACTTTGTAATGTCTACTAATTTATAATAGTTCAATTATTAATGTAATCTTCAATTTAAATTCTCATATTAACAATAACAATGTCCAATTTCATGATCTATCTATACATTCATTCAAATTTTAGATACAAAAAAAGCGAGCAGAAATGTAATAAAAATATATGGAACCTAAATCACGGGTTAGAGAACCCGAACCGAAACCGCCTTTGGCCACTTGCCTCGATTCCTGGTTCCCTCCTGCAATTTTGGAACCGGCGGTTCCGGAACCTTGAGCATGTCTAATCACCGTAGACTTGATATTGACTTGCTTTATATTAAAATTAAAATGAAGACTAGAGTCAAATGTCCATCATTCAATTTTTCTCTACCTGATTATCTCAATATATCAAAAATAACTTTTAAGAGGATAAATTTTCTCATGATATTCACTCGTTTCAACTTTCGACCACTTGAATTCTTTGACTGCATACCCTCACATTTATTTCTATTTTATTATTTAATTACTTCTCACAAGTAGTACATCTTTATCTCCTTTTTTTTCTTTTTTTTTTTTTGCAAAAAAAAAAAAAAACGTAGGTACATTTATTTTTTTAGGTTAAGACTTTTTAAACTAGATTATAGCGTGAGATTTAGAGATATTGACCCTTTCAATTATAGGAAAAAATATCTATTTTTTATATTTAAGTTTAAAATATTCAAATATTTTGAAATACTAATGATTTTTCATTGGGTAATCTGAAAAATTAACTAGCTAGTTTTATACTAAAATATTAATTTGCCCTTAGATTTTAATTTCTTTTAAACAAAACTGGTGGAATCCTTTTGGATAATAATTGTGTCCTTTTGACATGTTAGCTTTTGGGTAGGTGGAGTTACCCGAAAGATTACATTGAATTTTATTATTTAATTGAAATTTTATTTATCAAAGCTCAAAATTTTAAATTATATTCTATTTTGCTATAATTTGACAATATCAACAGCAACCAAACCTTTTAATTAATGTATTATATGATCTATCTCAGACAATACGTCTCATAAAAGAATTTGTCTATTATAACATTCTATTTCTTTTCAAAATTTTAATAATTCACTTTCAAAGCATAATTTTAACATGTGATATTTTGCACAACATATGAGTGTAAAAGGTTTTTTACATGATTTTTTTTTGTTACAGTCAACAAAAATTTCTTGAGCTAACATCTCGCGAGTTCACGAGTAAATATTGAATGAAATTCATACCTTGTGAAAACTCAATTTCTAAAACTCAGTTTCTAAATAAGTATTTTGTTGAAGCAAAATATCACCAAAATGCTAGAACTTCGGGAGTTAACACAAGGAATACTAACTCACTGACCTATTAAATTACAACTACGATGCGCTCAAAAGATGCCTATAACATATTTAAAACTCAATTTCTGAAGGAGAAAAATACATTCTCAAAACGCGAGAAAGTCCTCAACCTCAAGTTACTGAATCCCCAAGAAATTGATAGTTTTGTCAAATATGAGATTATTCTTCTGGTCTGTAATGAAAATGTCACACCTTGCACCTCAAGGCGAATTGAAACTGGAACCATCAAAATAAGCCTTGTAGTCATATGAAGAAAGTGGGTTCCACGACCTGATATATATAGAATTGTAGATTGAGATTGAGATTGAACGAGTGAGGCAAGAGATTTGTTGCACCAAAATCTCACAATGCAAAACGACAAAAGTCTCATTATAGCAGAATTCCCAAGACGGATTTAAGATCCGCCATTACTCGCCCAACCCCACTCTTCGTGATCCACGCATATACGCCTAATATATTCAATGGGTCAAGATTTTTTTTTAAATGGGTTATTCACAGATGAACATGATGTACGGTCTTACTTGATATATATAGAATTGACACCCAAAGCAAAAAGAGAGACCAAGGACAGCACCTCGAGCGACATATATTTGCAAATTCTTTCATTTTTATAAAATCATAATTGATAGCAAAGCACACCAAAAGTGGCGACAGCATTCTTGTCCAGAGATATGAAAATATTGGCAAACCAAGAAATGCATGAGTTAGTAACATATAATTGATGATATGTTGAAAACTTAATTTCCACCAAATCGATTCTGAAAGTGGACATTTGAAAAAGTGTATAAATGACTAGTTGCTCGATATGCAAATAGGGCAAGTATCATAATTATAAATGAGAACTCTTCTCCGTGCATGGTTTTCCACGTACGGAGCAGTATATATCTTAAATTTAAAAATTCATCAAACTAACTTTTCTCAAACATAATTTTTTTTTAAATTTCAGATGGATTAATACTTCTGCACATCAATTACATGACATAATTTTGACTCATTTCCTAATTAGATCTCTTATAGAAAGAATGGAAGACTGTACATATATATTACTAGGAAGCAATTTTCATTAAAAGAGACAATTGAAAAGTATCAATATACATATTGAAAAATATTAACACAAACTCTCATATGAAACTTGTTGATAGTATAAAAATTATATCATTACACTTATAAAGTAATACCTATAACATTTAATACTATGATCCCAGTTTATAAATGTAATGGTGTCAATTGAGAGGTGCACTAATATTAATTTGTAAATATAGTGATATAAATTTCATATTATGAACAAATTTCGTCGGAGACCTACTTAAATATTAATAATGTTTCACATATAAGTTATTTTTATTTTTATCTTGTTATGATTCATTAAAATATGGGTCAAAATTAATTGCTATTGGTGTACATAATTTTTAGCATTATATAGCATGTTTTCTCTTTCTCTCTTCACCTTTTTTTTATTTTTCTCACACATCCCACCAGTCGATAATACTTTTAATTTTTTAAATATTTTTCTCTTTAAAATCGGTGTCATTTTTAAATGTAAAATTTTGTCCGGGACGAATTCGATGTTTTTCTCTTTAAAATAATACAAGGGTATTCTTGTCAGTTAACATTGTTAGCGTGTTTGGTGCAAAAACCCCCCTCCATCCTGAGTTCAGAACCCCGTTTCCTCACAGATATTAAAAAACGTGAAAAAGAAAGCGATATAAGGGAAATTCCCAAATTCAACGGGAGAAAAAAATTGGAAAATTGAAAGAAAAAAGGAAAAAGAGAAAGTGGTTCACAGTTTTTCCTCATCCGTCTTTCGTCTTTAGCAGTTTTCCCGAATTCCTTCCTAACCTCCACTTAATTTTTATTTAATTTATCTGAATTGTTGATAATCCAGCTCAAGCTCTATTTAATTTGAATTTCGCGTAGCATTGTTTGCTAGATCGTAATTAATTGGTGAGTTTCTGCGAATTGGAGGCTGTATATTGAATTATGGGGCTGGGCGATGCGGATCTTCTCGACGACGGTGATGTTGGCGGAGGAGGAAAGGGGGCGGCGGCGGCGGCGGTGTCCTGCTCGATTTGCTTCGATGCGGTGGTGGATAACGGGGAGAGATCTTGGGCGAAGCTTCTGTGTGGGCATCAATTCCATCTTGGTGAGTTATGGATTTTACTGTTTGTTAGGCGATGTTTAAGATCTACGCGATTTTAAATGTCTGATTCCGTTGAATTTATCGAGTTCTTCTTAGGTGTGTTCTGAGTTTTAAGGGGAGGGCATAAAGATATGTTTTTTAATCTAGCTAAGATAGCATCTGGCTTCAAAGATTAGTTACTATTTGTCAAATTCGTGAAAAGATAACTGTTTGTATGTATTTAGGTGTTTTGTTGTGGCGTCTTTGTTGAACTTTTTCTTTCTGAATTACGGCTTCTGTTTGCCTGGTTTAATATGAATGTAGAACCACAGTTTAAAACTTATTATTAAGAGAGAACCATTTACTTGGGAAACATTGGCCATTGTTGTGTACAAATGCACTGCATGGAGTAATCTAGCTATGCGAGATTTTTGGAAAAAAGAATATAGTTACGAGAACTTTTCGTGCACGTGTCATTGTACGGTTCTCCCAATTAATATTTGCTTGGGGTAATTGAGTGCATCTGTCAATAAAATTTTGATAACTCTTTTAGTTAGCTTGATTGTAGTTGTGGTGGATGAGTATGAGTACATGGGGTCTATACATGTGCAATGTAGATCTTTCTTTAGAATGTGCTGAGTTTGTTAATAGCTATGGATGGTGAGGAGAGTTCGAGGGTTTAATGTAAAATATGGTATGCGAATTAGGTTATCTAGCAATTATGCCAATTGTCAATTTCCGGCTGTATTTTTCCGCTGGAGTTTGTATTTTGTTTTCTAGTTAGTACAATAGCCACATCAAATTAAGCCTTAACCCACTATGCAGGATGAGATATATAGACCTAATATCATCATCATGTTCAGTAAATACAAATGTTCTCATTAATATATATCGATAATGTTATCTTATACTTCTTTCCAAGTCACAACCCAGTCCAGCAGATACTGAAGAGGTGGCCCAAACGATAACAAGGAGCTCGCAACAATCTTGAAAAAGTGGATGAAATGGCTGATTTAATACCCCTCGAGCTTGGGGGTTTTGCATATCACATGGGAGCATCTTACTTGGAAGTGGCAGCATTGTTCTTACTAAACATTACCCCCTTACAATTTTGACCATATATAAACTAATTACACTGAGTTTGTTCATTGGACGAATAAAACCCTGATCCAGTTGTAAACTTCTCCGTGGATCTCGCTGCCTCATCTACTTGTCCTTCACATCTGAACATCAACTCCTACAGCAAGCAACCCTGGTGACCAGTAAACTCACGTACAAGATTCCCAAGGTGTTTAGATGGAGATTATCACAAGTCCTTTTTTTTTGTTTACCAAACATCATCAAAATCTCCATCCTTGGCCTCCTCTGTAAAAAAATGACAAAAGATTTTTGTTTTTCTAACCAGTATTATAGTCTTGAATCGTCTGAATCAGAGAGAAGAGAAGGATGAGTGGTGAGTGATTTAGGTTTTGGAATAAACCACACTAGCGTATTTGGTATTTTAGTTGTTGTCAGGTATTTAATCAGTAGATGGAAAAATCGGATTGAGAGTAAGTATGTTGTCACGGTGAGTATGGAAAGGATGGATTCATTAATACATTCCATATATGGCTGGAATCAACCATCCGGAGTCGTAAACGTGTACTACATTTATGATTACAAAAATGATATTATTTAGTATTAAATCTGCTTATAACAAAAGCCTTTAATACTAATATCTCTCTCCAAACTTCTAACTTATCATTTACTGCTCATATACCATCAATTAAAATATCATCTGCAAATAACATAATTTAGCATTTTATCCTCTCATATCATTAATACTATATATGCAAATAGCTTAGATTCAAGAATAGTTTATTGTAGTCTCGTTAATTAGTAAGGAAACAGAGGTACAGATTTAAGGTTGTACCCTGAAGCAGGCCTCGTCGGAAAATCAACTGATATCCCTACTTGTCTGGTCCTTATACATGTTACATCTTTATACATCTGTTTTTCTGAATCCTTTCTGTTAAGTCTTGTTTATTTTTGTGTATGTTGAAATGAGAAGGGTGCTTCCAGAAGCATAACACTTGTTATGGGTGTGTTGTGTGTGTGGTTTCATTATCATACATTGACTTTATTGTGTATTATATGACAGATTGCATAGGTTCGGCATTCAATGTTAAGGGGATAATGCAGTGTCCCAACTGCCGAAAGATTGAGAAAGGACAGTGGCTATATGCAAATGGAAGTCGTCCACAACCTGAGTTTAGTATGGATGATTGGGCTCATGAGGAGGATCTGTATGATTTAAGTTATTCTGAAATGGTAATTTATTTAATTTAATTTAACTCAATATTTTTAAGGGCTTTTTTTTAGTGTTTAGGTATTGACAATTATATACTCATCTTACATGCCATCAATGCTGATACTCTTCCTGAATATCATCTCTTGGACCACCACTTTCGTTAACATATGCCGCTATGCAATTTCTGATATGTCATGTCATCAATTTCTTACCTTATTTGGGCTGCTCCAAAGCTATTGCGTTTTTATCTTACTTTAAAATGGGCTTCTCCACTTGATTGGTTTAGCTATCATTTTTATGAACATTTAAAAAATCAGCAATTAGAAATCTTTTGTACACTAATTGATTTACATCCTTTCTGCTGTTTTCTTCCATGACATCTAATATCATATTCAAGTTTCCTCATTATATATATATGTACCACTTCATAGAATACAACATCTGTCTGCATCATCAACAGCACAGACCTGGAGGTTGCCCCCATTCACCTCTATCAACATGACCAAGATCATATAAGAAACATATAAAAAAAACATACAGTATTCACTAGTACAGAGATGGGCCCAGGATTTATTGGGGGTGCAAGATTAGATTATAAACAACATATAGCATTCACTAGGTGTCTCACGATACATGATAAATTATTTTGTTGCTATATTTTTCTCAGCTTATTATTAAATGTGTAAAACTATTTTTTTCTTTCATGTCATAATTATTTGAACAAAAAGCAACTTGCAACAAAAATATGAACTCCTTTCAATTTAAAACCAAACAATGCAAATTGAGGATACTCTGTTAAAATAAGAAAAGGAAGTGGAATAAATATGTAGTGATTAGAAAATCAAAGTAGCAATAACGATAATCAATATTGAAAATATATACTCTTGTGAACAAAAACAAATACATTCCAACACCATTTAACGATAATAAATTACACTTGCTATTTTTTTCTCAGAAAGGAGAAGTTCAAAAGTGATTTAGTTCTTTTATTTGAAGGGAAATAGGAATAGAGGTTAGATTGCTTGAGAATGAGGAGGCAGGTGAATAGTAGTAGGAATGCAATGTGAGGAATATGATGATCTCTGGAGAGATTATATTTTCCTTTCTTAATGAGTTTCTTAGGTATCAGTTATTGTATAGATTGGCATGGGCCCATCTGTATATTAACTCTACTCAATTCCCTCTATTGGCATTGCATGTTTCTTGTTATAGTAAATAAGTAACCTTATGAACTTGTAACTTTTAATTATTTTGTAGCATATAACTGGAAGTCTGATATTTTATTCGAATCCGTGTTTCGGTGGATGGTCCTTTCTGGCAGATGTTGCTTTTCTTTAGATGATGCCAATGCCTGTAATCAGTGTCATTTCCTTCCGTGCAGAATTATTTTTTAGTTCCCTATCTAGCATCCTGTTTGTTCTTTAGGAAATACTTTTATGTTCTAGGCTTTGAGAAAAGTCTGGAGGAAATGATGCTTGATGAAGTCGAATTTCTAGCGTGATAATACTGAATTATGTGATCTGTTGTGCAAAATGGTTCTGGTTATCACCTGTTTATCTTTTGATTTAAAAATAACTCTGGAAATGCATTTGAGTTCTACCATGTGTTCACCTCTTTGTTATTTTTCTTATAATTAAGTTCAAAATATATGAGTTAGAAATTGCTGATGTAACTATGCTTTCTTGTGCATGGGATTTGCAGTCAGTCGGAGTTCATTGGTGTCCATTCAGTGGTTTAACTCGGGTACCTTTGTCTTTTGAGTAAGCGACTTCTAACCTTATGTGTTTATTGT
Source organism: Stenogyne calaminthoides (assembly GCA_037126765.1). NCBI lineage: Eukaryota > Viridiplantae > Streptophyta > Magnoliopsida > Lamiales > Lamiaceae > Stenogyne > Stenogyne calaminthoides. The sequence continues at coordinate 6,926,536 of JBBCBC010000031.1, read as the reverse complement.
TGACTAGTTTCAGTTTTCAAATATACCTTCTGTATATGTCATTTGTGTGTTAGGTGTAAATTTATTTTGTGGAGTCTGGAAAAAGGTTTAGTTCCTTAAAATGGGCATTGTTACAACTATGTAGGTATATAAGATTGTGGCCCATTTCTTTTGATGAGTATCAACATTCATGTCTTTACAATATTTCATTGAGCCTGATATTGCACTTGAATTGTTCCAGTTGAGTTGCTATATGGACAACCTTGTTAGGTCTGTCCCTGATTTTCTTCTCTTTGAATTGTTGGATTAACATAAATAAGTTGTGCTTCCGCTCTTAGATCCAGGCTCAGGAGTTCATTATGGTGTCTTTTTCTTTGTGTGGTGGCATTGGTTACTATCCTGATTACTCTTTTTTATAAGGTCGCATACAAAACTAGATTTAGGTTACCCCAATCGATCTCGAAGGGAAGTTTAAATCATATTAGAACAAAAACTCAATATTGAGGTCACATAATTATTGAGTGCTATTATACTTGAGTTTAATCATATCGGAACAAAAACTCAATATTGAGGTCATAGAATCTTTGAGTGCTATTATTCTCAAGTTTAATGATATTGGAACAAAAACTCATTTTCAATCTTTTTTTACTTGTATTTGCAGTGAAGGAGAGTTTCCATCAAGTGCATGTAAGATTTCATACTTGTAAGTTACCATAAAGGTTCAATCTAGGTTCTGTATTAACAGCTTGTTCTTCCTTAGATCCTGCTGATCTTGTCCATCATGCCGTCTTTGCTGAACATACACCTGTGTCATCCGCAAGTCATCCTTGCCCATATATAGCATATTTTGGGCCAATTCATCCATCTTCTTCAGCTTCAAGTGGAAATATCTCAGATGGGCCTAGTTTTAATAATCATTGGAATGCCCTCTCTGCTCATAGTGAAGTCCCAAGCACCTATCCTTTCCCTTCCATGGATGGCCATTATGCCAACTGGGACCATTCCCCTCCTTTTGTTGCAACTAGTCGGATTGGTAATGCAGATCAACCCTCTATTCCATCGGTGGCTCAGAGAATGGCTAGGAGTTCAGATATCCCAAGACCCGGAATGCATCATCCTTTCATTGTTGGTCACAGGTTAGTACATTGTATATATTTTTTTAGATCGAACTTGTGGTATCGGCTTTAGGTCATTATGGTGGACCCTTTTCTGGTTTAATGGGTGGGATTCATTTAGGGTATGTTGGATTTGGGATTACTAAAAGGTATTAGTTGTTTCCATTGAACAGTATTAGTTATGTGATGTTGACATGTATTATGACAGCTCTGCTAGTAGATCTCCCAGCTCTGTCACCTCATCACTACTCCCACCTTACCCTGGTCCCGTTGCTCGTCCCCGTGACCGTCCCATTCAACCCTATTTTCAGCAATCCACCAGTCTCCCTATAGCCCGTGCTTCCGTTATTTCAGGGGGCAGAAGACCCACCAGCCATAGGGGTTTGGCTCAAGTAGCACCAATCGCCTCGTCATCGGATCAATCATCTGGCTTCTACTTCTTCTCATCAAATTCATCAGGACGAGCCTTCCAAGAAGCTGAAAATCCCATTCGTGATCAATTTCATCCTTGGGAACGAGACCACCAACCTGTCTTCCCAGTCGACAGAGAATCAATATGGGCTCCTTTCCACCCACCTTCCGCCAGTGGATCTGACAGAAGCACAAGTTTCCGGCAGAGGCACGGAGGAGGATCTGAGAGAATGCCATCTCAAAATCGGTCATAGGGAAAGTTTCTTGTTGTGTTGTGATGAAAACTTTGACGTCTATGGCTGAAAAGAACCCAGATTAATGTATGTGATGTTTTGAGCTACAACTTATGATGTTATAATGCCCACCGTATTCTCTTTGCGAACTCAAACTACAGTAGTGGGTAAACATTGGTAATTTGGGTGTTGATATTGTCACAGGTTGTGTGATGATGGAGTTTGGCTTTCTCTTGTTTCTGTCCCCTCTGGGTAAATAATATTGCATGTTTAAATTTGAAGGTTTTGACTTAAAATTTGGTGTTCCATTCATAATATATATCAATTGCGTATTCTAAAATCGAGCGTCTAATGGCGTTGCTGTTTTTTCACCAAAAAAGTCACTACGAATTTGTGGTGAAGAAGTACCTGGTGTGGTACACCCTTTATACCTCCGTGTGAACCGGGGAAAACTTGTCCTAAGAGAATTCTAGGTAGGTTAGGTCTTGTATTGTATGCACCAGATGTATTGTGCACACCATTGTATATTTTAGAAACATGTAACTTTTTACATCAAAACATATAACTTGTTACTTTAAAATGTGCAATTTATCTTACGAACATAAGTTGCATGTTATAGTGTAACAAACTATATGTTTCAATATAACAAGGTATATATTTTTTAAATACATTATGGAGTGCACGATGTATTTGGTGTATATAAGATCCACTGTTGTAGGTGAGGGATGTAATGAGTGAGTTGAGTTGAATTTTTGAATGTTCGGGGTTGGCTGGTTTATCATTGAGTCAAACTCAACTTAATGTATTGAATATATTATGGAGAAGATATTCAACTACAAAGTCACCAAAAAACATTATAATCAAAGATAAAAAGTCACGAAAAATTTCAAGATTTTTAGTTCAAATTTGAACTATAAGACGGCGGCATACTTTTAGTTCAAATTTTTTGATTTTATACCCCTAAATTGAATGATATCCTAAATCTTGTATCTAACTGTAATTTTCTCAATATATTATTGTTTCATAAGCTTTTTTAAAATTAAACAAATCTAAATGAACTTAATAAATACTTATCAGTTACTACCTCCGTCCCAAACTCAACACTACGGTTACTGTATCACGGGTTTTAAGAAAATGTGATAAAGTGATAAAGTGTTGGGGGTAGAAAGAATTGTTTATTAATATTTTATGTGATAAGGTGATAAAGTGATGAATAGTTGGGGGTAGAAAAAGTTGTTTATTAATATTTTATGTGATAAAGTGGATATTTCCATTTAAGGAAGTGTTCAGTTAAGTATGGGACGCCTAAAATGGAAACTGTAGGGTTAAGTTTGGGACGGAGTGAGTATAATTTAAATTATTCATAAAAAAATCATATACATCTTCAGAACTCTGTAGTTTTATTTAATTAAATAAGTTATTTACATATTTTCATATATATTAAATGTGAAATTTATAAATTAACATAAATTCTTCTGTGAAATTTGTTCATAGTATGAAATTGAAATCATTACACTACCATTACTCTTATAAACTGATATCAATATTATTTTATATTATGATATTAATTTATAAGTATAATGATATATATCATTTGATAAGTGTCGTGAATAAAAAAACGAGTCTATCATGAGCTAAGAAATTGAATATCTTTGAATTTGAGTTTTATTGTTCATGTTAACGAGTTTTATTAAACAAGCTCAAACATATTATATCAAATCAAACCTTAAATTGCTAGCAAACGACTTGGTTGATTTACATCAGCATGTATGCACTTCTTGGACAAAACTTGATTCATCTCACAATTGTTCTGACTTCTGACCTTCATTCAAAAATCATATTTAGAAATGACAATGAGAAGTGTATATGAAGCCTCTGGCCCACCTCTCAAAGGGAGCAACTCGTTTGTTCTGAATTGAGTACCCAAATTATATATAATAAATATCAAACGTACAATAATTAGCAACTATTAGTACAAAATATTACTTCAAAAAAATCCAAAAGTTAAATATTAAAAAATAATACGAATAATTATATACTTGAAGCATGTATAAATTCTATATACATCGTTGTTGAAGTTGTTTTTATTGTAACGATAATAAAACATAATACTCCCTCCGTCCCGGAGGAACATGCACACTTAAATTTACACGGATATTAAGAAAAAATGGTTTTTTGGACTTTTCAAAGGAGATGTAGGGTGGAGATTGTGAGGGTGGAGATTGTAGGGTGGAGATTGTGAGATTCTTTGCCATTTTAAGGTGTGCAAGTTGGTAAGGGACGGACGAAAAAGGAAAATGTGCAAGTTGCTAAGGGACGGAGGGAGTACTTCATTTAGGTTTCGAAACGAGTGATGATGTGAAAAGAGTTTAAAGAGGTGAGAAATTAAATCGTTTTTTTTTTCTGCTTTCCAGCTTTTTAACAAAGGTGTTAAACTCAACTAATCAGCGAGACTGTTGATTTCAAATAATCAGCAAAGTAGGGGTGTCTATATAAATAAATTTGGAATTGATAACTAACCTAATACGTTTATTAATTGAACAACTATCAAACTTGGCAAAAGTGTAGTGTTGTGGAAAACCTTAACTTATGAAAAGTGTAGTTAAGGAATATGCAACATTTTGGAACTATCAGTTGAGTTGGTCTCAATTGATAAAAACACTTGCATGTCAATAATGGTTTTAACTTATATATATATATATATTTTTTTTTAAAGTTTAAACGAGCTTTTATTCATAAGAAAATTTCAGAAGAGTACACAACTCTCGAAACAAGTTGAAAGCCTCAAAAGTCAAAACCATCCAAACAAACGGGTGCAACGAGATAAAAAGAAAAAATAAGTCTAACCAACTCTATCTGGTCTTCAATAAAAGCACCGAGACCAATAACACGCCGCGGGCCATCATGAAAACTGGACTCCAAATACTACCAAATCAAACAACATCATCAACATGGCCAACAAAAACAGAGAACCAAATAAAATAAAAACCCACAACAAGAAGGAAAGAAACCAAAACAGACCTAACCTCAAGAAGATAAAACACACAAGCCGTGGACATACCACAACTAGAAAACTAGTGGGGAGGAAAAACAACAAATCTAATATTACATAAGAAACTAACATGTACAAAAAATAAAAGGATCCAACGGATCAAACTACCAGCCGACCGCTGTGATGCCGGTGGAGAATCGACATGTCGGTCCGGAAACAACACTGAAAGAAGAAGAGTTTAGAAATAAGGCAGTGTTTTTCCAACTTTCCCTTTTGTGATGGCAATGAACACGCGGGTTTTATAACCAAAAAGGGCAAGAGGTTGAATGAGGGGAGAGGAGTTGTTTTTGGGTGAAGAAAATGGTGCTTAATTGGGAGTTTAATGTAGAGTAATCCTATCAACTATACAAAGAGTCATATTCTCTTCTTATGGAACTTTGGTACACTTTTTTGCTTCAACTTCTTCTTGTCTTGATGGTGTGTGAAACCTTGTTGATGAAAGAATGTTACAACAGTCACATAACGTTATTCAAGTATGGAATGTCCAATATTTTTGTTCCCCTCATTTTTCAAGGAGGCACACTTGTATGAGACGGTCTCACGATGAGACGGGACATACTCTGGGCATTGACGTTTCTACACTTTGGGAGGAGTGGGTACGATTTGTGCTAGATTGTAGCCCGTTTCATACATGAAACCGTCTCATATGAGTTTTTGTCTTTTTCAAGTATTTCATAACGTTATTCAAGAATGATACAGTAAGTATACTCCTAAATATCATATCAATTCAACTAGGAGAAGATTCGGATTATATTTTTATTTGATTCGATATTTGTGTTCAAATTTGAATATGAATTTATGTTTTAATTCAAAATGGATGCAGACTTCACTACATTCGATTCTTTGTTGTATTCAATTTGGAATTGGTATGCTGTGAAATTGATTTTTTTTTTACAGACATACACTAATTTATAAAAAAAAAAAAATCAATTTCATAATACGAACAAATTTAACAATAGAATTTATAAAATATATATTATATGTCAAAAGCAACATCATTTCTGAAAAATTAACGCATAATTTTAGAGAAAATCAGATTCCTTTTTAGACCACTTTCTAATCAAATACGAATCTGATTAAAATTCAGAATTCACATGAATACAGACATTCAAACGACTACCACAAAATAATAGTAATATGTGCCGTATGTTTAAAACTAATCCACAAAATAATAGTAATATGTGTGAATATGGAAGAAGAGATGGCAGAGTCAAAAAAGTGCAGATACTCTAGACTTGGAAAGATCAGATACCACACAAAATTTAAATCCAACTAGAGTGTATTACTATTACTACATATCATCTCCAATTCTTAATAAACTAGCCAAATATGTGAAGTGCCCCATCTAAAAGCTCCATTTTCTCCAAGCTTTGATATGAGAAAATACAGTTCAATCCGACTGTACCTGTCAAACAAGAAATTTACAAACAATTAGGACATGAATGATGGGTTGATTTTATCTGTGAGATCCAGTGGGACAATTAGTGAGACAGTTAATGGAGATACCGATGGGCTCCGGCTCCTGCTCCTGCTCGGGCTCGGGCTCCTGCTCCTGCTAGGGCTTTTGTCTCTGGATTTAGGAGGCTGCAGTATCACAAAGATGATAAAAAGAATATAACAAATTGAATTTGTGATGTGAATATTTTACATTAACCACGACAGTCTTATTGGTCTGTTGGACGCCCTAAAAGTCCAGCCGCCTTTAAAAAAAATAAGAAAAATCCATATACATATAGAGTAGGAGATCTGCACTTACAGGTGATGCTGATCTAGATCTTGATGGAGATCTGCAAACATTTCAATCAACACAAAGTTCAGAACTTCAAAGAATTCTTATGACGTCAATTTGGTTCAGCAAAAAACACAAGCATTTTATGGCTTTTAAAGATTAAAAGTACAGCAAACAGTTTTTAAGAGCACCAACAGTATGCTAATAGGACTCATCAGACATGCTTCACCGCAGTTTATGCACATGGGGCACATGGATTTCAAACACTAAATCATTATTAATTTGGCAAGCTTAAGAAATGAAGCAAATCAGTATTCATCTGTCCGTTCAATTTCTTCAAACTTTTTTATTACTGGACATCAGCACAAGTAGCACGGTAAAATGAAGTGTACCATCTGGGTTTTGCTGCAGGTGCTCACCCATCAACTTAACAGCATAATGAGTCGCATTAAACTGAGCACTGCATGCCATCAAGATCCTAAAATGCAATCCCCAGAGATCGCCACGAAACCAAATCTAGAAAACAAAAAGGCAATCTTCATATCCTTAGTACAATCAAAGTTAAGTTCTAAAAACCCTATAGTAAAGAGGCATAGATGTTATGCTCTTAAATTTTGACTGGCACGGGAGATCTGAAGGAGGTTCCTTAGAGGCAATCAGCAACTAACAAGTTCCTAGAGAAGGTCCGTTGTTATATTTTTCTTTTGGCACTTCTGTTTACTGCAATGAAACTGAATACATTAGTCAGCTAGATCTCTTTCCTATCCTTGAAGTTGTTGTTCATATTTTTCATGGGTAATCTTTTGTGTTTGATCAAAATGCTTTTTGTGATTAATTTGATTAAAAATCCATTTTCAATTCGCTTTTTAACGTTTCATTGATGTACATAGCCCACTTCCATCTAAGCCGAGTTACATGATTTTGACATTGTAAGTTACCTAGGCGGGTAAAGGTAATGCAGTAGTCAGTCAACCGGGGAGAAAACTAATTCAAGCAAGCATCATATGAACACAAATATATATAGCAACAAGAAACAGTAACCTGGTAAAATATAAGAACCTCAAGAGCTTGAGAAAAAAATAAAAACCCAAAATATCAAACTCATCACATGGAGTAAGTCTTACCTTGATACAGAGCGACGAGGGGACCCAGATTCTGATTTTGATACAACAGACCTTGAAAGAGATCTAGATGAAGAATGACGAGAACGTCCAATCCTTGGAGAAGCACTGTGCAACAAACTCGAAGAAAGATATATCAAGTAACAGAAGGGAATTATAATTGGGGACAGCACTCAAATATAACAGACTGCTACCTTCTGCTCCTGTCCCTATCAATAGGGCTGTGACTGATGCTTCTGCTTCTTGAATAAGGACTTCTACTAGGACTACGTGAATAGCTGTGTCTCCTATCATACTCCTCCACCTATATTTCAAACAGGTGTCAATAAATTTAAATACAAATTATATAATTCACAATTTGAAACTTCATGTGAATATACCCGTATATAAGCCCGGGAACATTGATTGCGGAAGAGAGAATCATCAAGCTTCCTTATCTACTTGAAGACACAGTAAACAGAATACAGCAAAAGGCCACTATAAGTAAATGTAGAAGTTGCTTGCAAATAGTTGAATCTAAAAGAAGGTTACCGCGTATTTCATGTCATCGTAGTTTGTATAGTCAACAATTCCCCGCATGCCTTGAATGAAAATAAACCACCATCAATTTAATTGTCATTAACACGTAAGGCCAACTTAGTCTTGCATAGTAAAAAAGTTAAAAGGTAACTCAAATCATATAGAATCATACAACAAGAAGGATGCACTTCAGCTAAATAATCACCAGAAAGCTTACATAATTAAACATCAAAGATCTACACAATAAAAAGTAGACCATATACATGCAAGCATCAAATCTTTTGATTTTGATATCTTGCTTGGTAACATTCACCCGGAAATGTAACCAACAATTTGCCCGTGTTTTGTTCAGTCTCCAAGACACATTATCCTTCTTACATGACAGAAATTTATAAAAAAATAAGCTTCTCACCATCACGCTCCCGATAAACTTGAGAGAAACAGACATCTCCAGCTCGACGCATGTGATCCTACATCCATGACCAGAAATTAAGGTAACAATTTACATAAGCATAGTGAAACACCGGCTCCTTCACATGAACCCCACAAACTAAAAAGGATCACAAAAGAATGCAAAATTAAATAATCACCTTCAAGTCTTGCCACGATGCAGAAGAAGGAAGACCAGTCACCAACACTGCAAATACATAGTGCCAAAGCCATAAATATTCTGCTACATGTTGCTAACTCCAACAATGCACAACATAATAATTATGACAAAGTCTTGAATGGACCAGGTGCACCGTGCAACTCAAGTGCATTTTTGAACAGTATTAGTTCTTTTCACTGAACAGTATTAGTGATTTTCAATGAAAATTATTAGTTGTGTACTGTTGCACCTTACAACTGGTGTACAAGAGACTTTACTCAATAATTATTAATATAAACATTCAGGCAAAAGGCAAAAAACTCAAACCCCGGTAGTCGGAACGCCTTGAAGCACCACCACGACTACTTCCACTACTGTAACTGCTGTAGCGGTCATATGATGAGGATCCTCGTCCTCCATGAGCTAATTCAACCTACACATATAGACACCAAAGAAAGAAATTGATAAGGCACAAGCCCAAATTTTTTTATCATAACACGAGTATTGCGTATCAAACCCGCAATCGAGAGCCATCGAAATTATAACCATCTTGCCCACGGATGGCATCCTCAGCATCACGAGAATCTTCAAACTGAAAACCAACAGCGTTAAATCCGTGTTAGACTGAAACATAAAATCAGAATCCCAAAAGTTAATCATACAAGTTCCCCAAACAGATAAATCGTTGGCATAATCAATCTAAAACCTAGTGTTTTATAGCTCCATGAGATGAGACGCTATTTGAGTCTACTACATAATAAATTACTGCCTCAAAATTTAACTCACCTCAACAAAAGCATAACCGGGAGGTCTTGGTGGAATCTTCAAATCAATCTCAAGAATAGGCCCATACTGCAGGCAAAGAACCATTGAAATAAAAAATAACATTAACGATACTTCATAATATTAATATCACACTTAAAAAAAGGGACCCATAACATATAGGTCCTGCAATTTGCAACATAATCCAAACTACTATAGATCACAAACCAAACGTGCTGCATTTAGACAACATGTTACAATTGACTATGTCAAACTAAAGACAACAGACCAGTACTGGCTATTGATAAAGGGCATGGAAACTGTGCTTAAGGAAAGAGAAGAAAACATGAGACATCTCATTCTGTATGTGACCACCTAATCATCATAAATCATCACATAAAACAATAAACATAACGTGAATAAACTTACAAAGTAATACACAATAAACAAGACTCGATAACCCAACGAATCAGCAAAGATCACTCAGGAACTTTTTTTTTTTTTTTTTTGAGGAAAACTTAGCTAGCGCTTCCTAAAGTTTATAGCTATTCCTATAGAAGTTCAGAAAGATATTTAAAATTTACCTATTCAAAATTACTCACAAAATGGTAGGGGAGGAGGATAAATTTTAAATTAACTGTTGTAAGTTCAACACAACAATTCAAGAGCCAAGGTGCTGTTTTTATTTCCTATTAATCAGCTTGTTGGGTTTATAAATGCAAGTTTCTCAAATAAAAAATATGCAATGGGCAGTATAAGCAAATCAATAACTATAGTAAAGAACAGAATTACAAAAAGCATGCAGCATTCACAAAAAACATATGCAAATGACACATCAATACAAAAATCAGAAAAGCACAGATTGTGTCCTCTGAAAACATATAGTTAAGCAATTTCTGACATGTACCTTGTAAAACAAATCTTCAACTTCGCTCTCACGAATATCCCCTGGAAGATTTCCCACATAAATAGTTCTGCTTGATCTGCCCATCCTTCCTGGAAAAGGTAATAAAATTTATTGGTACTTTAGAAATAACACAGCTGGACATGCCAGTTACGAGGATAATTTCTCGGCTGTTACCCTAAACTCGTACCATGATCAAACTACTAATTGTTGGCCAATGTTTTCATAATTAGCAAGGGTACTTCTAGATCTACTTATTCAGATGCACCAGTTAAAATTTCAAATTGGCCACTTTGAACTCCATATAAAAAATTTAAGAGTAAATTTGAAAAGTAATCACGACATCAATTAGAATGATATGTGTGTATATAGAAGATGTATCTGTAATTTTCTCTTGGTTTTCTGGTAATTGCTTCGATGCAATTGCTTGCCTAAAAAAATTCAAAGTGTTCTTTAATGTATAAATAATCTCTTGCCCCACATTTCATAAAGTTTAAGACATATATGAAATAATTTATTTATTTTTTGGACAGAAGACAGCTATGAAATAATATCATTGGAACAACATATTATATTAATCAACATCAGAACCATATACAAGGTAGTTAAGTTTCACTTGAAAGTTGATCAAAGTGCAATATGAAATTGGATATACACTAAAGGCAGTTAGTTTGCATCTTCTGGTTGAACAAGAAACACATGGGCATGCTAAAAAGTACAACTAATCAAAATTTAGACATGGAGAAGTCTAATTATGAGCCTTTTCTTCTATACAAACATGACAATTGGTATTAAAAAACGGCCTAAAAGGGAAGAGAAACTCGAAATTAAACCTTGAGAAACCTTTAGAGTGCAACTTTTCAGGCTAGCTTGAAAATTTCAGGTTAAGAGATTGATATATTGTCAATTATTCAATTTGGAGAATGAGGACAAGTTGATATGCAAAACACGGAGAGCAAGTTGGATTCCATATACAAAAAGAACAGACTGGTTCACCAAGAAGGATGTTTCCAATATGGACGAACTAGTAGAAATCTTACATACTAATATCTTCTTATATAACACTGAAAAACCATCTCAACTTAAGGCCACCTATTCCGGGGATAGTAAGGGAGCTTATAAAACGAAATGGAAGAGACCAGACCAGTATAAAGAAACTCTAAAGAAATCTAAATATGAAAAAAGTGAAATTTCCTTTCAGATTGAACCAAGCTTTCTACAAGATAAAATTCCCTCTTTGATTCTGCCCTGCGAGAACACGAACTCATGTACCACAGCATATCAAATCATGTACTTTTAAAGTGTAAAAACCATTTCGAACGTAAACCCTAGATAGTAGCAATAACCTTTGAGCAAATTAAATTGCACACAAAAATGTCGAAAAACAGGACTCAGCGGAATTCAGCCGTCAAAAAACAAGCGCTAATCTTCAAAAAAAGACATAAACCATCTATGCAATCCAAACAAACATTTCACGGGTAACACAAAAACCAGAAAACAAAAAAAGTTAAATCAAGAAATCATCTTTGGAACACATAAACGAAATCAAATTGCTAACATTTTTTATATTTCAATTTCAATACAAGAGAGAGACTGACCTGTCAATTGACACCGAGTTTCGTCTTCGAAGAATCGAGCTTGAATTAGAACGTTCGAGAGTGAAGCGAATTGATTGTGCGAAAGTCTGAAAGAGGGGTGAGCTTTATATAGATTTTAATAAAATAATAAAAAAGAAAAATGGAAGCAAGATTACGTGCGTACATTGTACGGCTCCTGATTTTATTTTGACTTTCTATCCACTCATCGTCTGACACCTGTCTCTTTTTTGTGGAGAAAATAGTTTCTGTTTTTTAATATTCATATTTTTAAGTCAATATTTCGAAAATACTCATATTTTTAAGACAAACTCGGAAATTGTCCCAAGTGTTAAAAAAAAAAATTCAAAGATCCCAACGGATATAAATACTACTAATACACAACAATTTTAAAAGTTAGATCATAAATTATAACATTACAATTTCAATAAAAGCAATGGTATATTATATATACTACCTTCAAGCTAAAATAACACCAATTTTAATTGGAGAGTTGTTTATTACTACCTCCGTGCTGATTTTGTTTGGCATTTCACTTTTGGTTTGTGTTTTAAAGTTTAATTGTTTATTAAGATATGAAATAATAAAAAGAACTTTTAAAAATAATTGCAGAATAGGCGAGGTTATGTGACTATCATATCACATCTTAAAAATCTATTTATCATATCAAATATTAATAAATAACTCGCTCGCTAAAACACAAATCAAATAGTATTTCGACAATCTAAATAAGGACGGACGGAGTAATATAGAAGGGGTAAAGTTATTTTTTGTTGAGGATGGTTTCGTCCTTTTTTAAAAATGAGACAAAAAATAAATATTTTTATATGTAAATGATAATAACAAAAGATGTAATATAGAGATATTTGTAAGAGATTTGTTTAAAAGTGTAAAATTGTAGTTTACCATTTGTGGAATGGAAAAATTAAATAAGAACATCAAACTTTAAATTTTGAACAATAAAAAAAAGATGGAGGGAGTATGATCAATATTCAAAATAAGTAACTTAATTTTACATCAACATGAGAGCATTGAAAAAGGAAGAAAAAGTAATGTTCCCTTGCATCAAATTATCAATATTCTCCTTCCCATGTCACTACACTAAGTAAGTTGCAATCGTTTTATACTTATTACTAAATTGCAATTGTAAAATATACTTAGTAATATAAAAATCTATTATTTTTATGTATAATAATGATAGTTTTGCACATAACAATAACAATGATAGAATTTATGTATAGATCTGATTCACAGGAGTGTTACTTAAATACAAATCCTATAATTTAAATTTCAAAATTTCTCTTAATCTTATCTATTTAATTAATTTTGACAATTTTTTCCTTTTCTGAAAAAATGTACTCCCTTCGTCCCACTATAAGTTTTCCCACTTTCCTTTTCTATCTGTCCCACTATAAGAATGTCACTCAATATTCTACTCATTACTCCACATATATTTTTCTCATCTTCAAGTACTCAAAACTACCCTTCATTTGTATTATTTTATTATTATTTAATTAAGGGAGTATTAGTAAATAACAATTTTTTTCTTTCTAAAAGATATATTGTGTAACAACCTTCCGTAAATTTATATTTTTGTGGAAATCGCAATATTTCGAAAACCATACGTACTCTTCAACTCTTTCATTTTCTGAAACCTATAAGTTCATTGTTTTCACTTTAGAGGAACATGTAGATCCAATATTGATGTTTTCGATTTCTTCATTGTTGATTTAGCCTTTGTCTTCCTATCTAATTTTCATTTATCTTTGGCAAATTTTTTTTATTTAATATTTTTTTATGTTCTCATTGTGTTCTTTTACAGATTTTCGTAGACTACCTCTCTTTCACCACTGAGGTAATGATTAAAAATTATGTGATTCTGTATAGAAAATTGTAATTTTTTTTAAAAAAAAATTATAATACGTGTAGGTACCAAAATCGGGTTTAACAAAAAAGGATTTGTATTTGAGTTTGAAATAAAATTTTAAAGTGGCACACCTTATAAGAATTTGGTTATATGGAGAACTGAAATTAGGGTTTAAGATTGTATATTAATGGAACCTGAAAACGTTGGAATCAATATATCATAGCTTCGCCAAGGTGTGGTGGCGCTGGTGGTGACGTCAAATTGAACCTTCATGAATAGAGAACTTGGTTAAGTTCAGAAGAACACATCATGTTTGGGATAATTACTTGGGGTACACAAAAACCTACACCACTATTCCCTATAATTTTATCCCCAATATACCTCCATATGTAGTCCCATCAAAAAAATATCTCATTCACTCTCTCTCTCTCGCATACCTCTTCTCTCTCTACACTATGCCTATCTCTTCTCCCCATTCTCTCTCTACATACACACCTCCTCTTCAAATTTGCACGAGCACGTGCGCACACACACACATACACCTCCTCTTCAAATCTACACACACACCTCCTCTCAAACCTGCACACAATAAAGGTAATTAGAGATGGAGGTTTCGGAGACGGCTACGGAGGAGGGTAGTGGTGTGGATACACGGATGGAGGTGGGGTTGGTGGATACGAGGTGGCGCCGATGGATCTGGCGCAGATCCCCATTTCGAAATACACATTTTAACTCGGAGACGACGGCGGTGGTGGGGGAATAGTGTAGGATTTTGGTCCGGGAATAGATCTAGTGTTTGTGGGAGGCGGTGGGATGAAGAATGGTGATGGCGGCGACGGATCTAGTAGTGGTGAATGATTTGAGGCCCGGAGATGGAGAGTGGTGGTGGTGGTGGAAGTCTTGGGGCGGTTGGAGACGATGGAGACGCTGGAGAATGGAGGCAACGGCGGAGCCGTCGGTGAGGATGGTGGTGGACCGGTGGTGGAGTGGATCTAGGGTTTTCGATTGTGGTGGAGATTGTCCGTGTGTACAAGGAACCGCCGAAACTGATTATCGATTCGAAATCGAGAAGTCGATTTACTCATCGCCAATAAGTATGCGAGTAAAATCAACAGATGAAGATTAGTTTATTTTTAGCATTTTTTTATTCTGGATTTTTTGCGTTTCATATTTTTGTGGCTTTTGTTCCTGGATTTGTTGCGTATATATTATGTTCCACGAAAAATTGCATTGTGGATTCTTAGAGCGTATATATTATGTTTTGATGAAGGAATTGCATTGCGGATTTTCTAGATTTGTATATGTTAAAAAAAGTATGTTTATATGCAATATACATATGTTTGTATGCAATTTTTTTAGTGTATAAAAATACATTTTATATGCAATGTATTATATTTGTATGCAATGTTTTTAGTGTATATGCAATAATCTTTTTAACAATGCATTTTTTTGCATATATGCATTGTTATTGAGAACAATGCAACTTTTTCGTTCACCTGCATCTTTTTTAAATTAATTTTGATTTATTAATTAAATAAAAATATGAAGTAATTATTACAAAAAAACTGTAACACATAAAGATGGACAAATATTTAATAAGTTGGTATGCTGTGAAACTTGTTCACCGTGAAATTGAATTTTTTTTTTTACAGACATACACTTTAGTAATATAAGTCACACACTTTAGTAATATAAATCACATACTTTAGTTATCACTACTTACTCTTTTTCTTATAAATATAAGTCACACCTTCACTTTTTATGAAGAATACACTTTACAGTAAAAAGTCACACACTTTACAGTAAAAAATCACACATTTTAGTAATATAAGTCACACTCCTTAACCAGTTTCACCGTAAAACTTGTTCACACTATACTTTGACATATTTAATAATTAATATTATTATTTAAGATGGACAAATATGGCCAACATAAAAAATAAAAATAAAAATGGTCAAATATTTTTGAGTGGGTCTCATGTGAACCGTGCACTCATAGTGCATTTTAAAAGTGTGTAACTATAAAAAACAGAAACGTGCAGCTATTCCAAACAAAAAGCATGCAACTATGTTCTCATGTTAACAGTTGCACTTTTCTGTGTAAATAAGTCGCATTTTTTAACATAACAAGTTACACGCTTCTAAAATGCACTATGAATGCACGGTGCACTCGGATTCATACAAGACCCAACCAATATTTTATATGGACAAATATTTAGAAAATAAAGATGACAACATAATTAAAAAGTGGATGTGAAAATATAATTGTCAAATCAATCGGTAAGCTTTCTTTTTCTAAAAGTAGTCGGAAGAGAATTGAAGGGCAAATTAAAAATATTTACATGAAAATTTTGTACTGGAGATAAATACGGGATTGCTATTTCTGTTTCAGGATTTTAGTGGATAGTTCACTTCTCCATCATGTTTAATGGTTAAATACGGGAATGAAGATAATCGTTGTAAACCTTTAAAAAAAAAAAGATAATCGTTGTAAACATATCACTTTTAACATTAAGCGTATCATTTTTTTAATAAAGTTAACATGTTGTATAGGTTTAATACATGAATCACGTTTAACATGAACTATATCACTTTCAATTACAATATGAGGAGTTTTGCAAAAATTATGTTTTTGAGAAAGGAATCTTATTTAGTGATTGCGTGAATAATAATAAAAGTGGAAAAATTTGTAAAAATTATTTGCACAGAGTAATTTATTCGCTAGAAGCAAAATCAAAAGTGTGTAAATTTTCCGGATCAAATTAACTCAGTTACATCTATGCGTCAATTTACTCACAATAAATAAATGTATTTTAGAGGCACATTTGTATGAAACGGAACATAATTTAGACATGACATTTTAGTATTTTGGAAAGGGTAGTGTTAATTTGTGTTAATTTGTACCTCATCTTATATATGAGACAATCTCATACTCCATCTGTTCTAATTTTGATTGTTCACTTTCCGTAAATAAATTAAATAATTTTATTTGGTAATTTCTTAAAAAGAAAATAAAACAACTTTTAATATTATTTAATACTATTATTTCTCTCCCCCAAACACACTTTACACCATTTAATATTATTATTTTCCTTCAACAAACTCACTTTACCGACTTTACACCATTTAATAAATTTATTCCTATTTTTTCTTTTTCTTAATTTTTTTTCCTCTTAATCTTCACTTATTTAAAGAAAAAATTTATAATATAAAAAAAATAGGGCCGGAGGAAAATATAATTTTTTTTTGTCTATTCCCTCTTGGAGTAGGTCTTCAGTGAAACTTGTTTACATTATAAAATTTATATTATTACACTTATAAATTAATATCTTAATGTGCTACCTGACAACCTTATGAATAGGTAAAAATGTATGAGGCTTAATTTTAACACATAAAGTAAAGGGTGAACTTGGCAAATGTATAAAGAGTTCAACATAAAATTTCGACTTAATAAAATATCCATCTGTTTATTTCATGTGAAACTATCAAAATCAATCAATTATTTAATGAGAAGAAAAAAGTCGAAACAAATTAGTGGGTAACTTAAGCAGCCAAAACCATGCAAAGTTTATTAGCAATTGCTGTCGAAATGAATTATATAGACCTACTGCAATAAAATTTATTAGCAATTGCAGTAGGATACTGAAATATAGAAATTACTACAATTTTAACTTCTATCTTGAGCAAGTGAAAAAGAAATGTCACTATGTTATAACCAATTATTGCTCAACAACCACATAATACCAGCAGCAACTACAACTACCAGTCTTCACTTTTAGAGTTGAATCAGTGGTCGACGGCGTTTCCGGCCCATTTTCTCACTCGACTCTCTGCTTCGCTTGCCTGAAAATTGAACCAAAATTTCATCAACATGTGTATTCCATCACTTACAAGTCGGAGAATGGCAGCAATAAATCATAAATTGGACTATTAGAACACTTACTTCTTTCTCCCAATTTCTAGTTGCAACTATTCCAATCAAGATGGCGGTCTGCAAACAAACGCCTACAATCATCCCTCCCCAAATTCCCTGCAAATCACACACACATTACTATAAGAATCTATAATCTAGAGGCAGTCAATTGAGTCGGGCCCCGACAACCCAAAAAAAGGGGGACCGGGACCAGGACCTTTTAAGCATGGCCCGTTAAAGCCCAACATGCACTGGCCACACCTGCAGCCTGAATTACTAGTTCCCATAATACTTTTTAAATGAAACTGGCATCTCAACAAAATAGTGCATGTGCATTACTAGAAAGTGGGGACACAGATAATTGTTCTACCGTCTACGTAGGGTCTTAGTATAAATGATGAACAACTGAAATGACACAGAGAAATCAATAGCCAGAAATATTTGCATCAATTTCAACTATTTCAAATTTATGCCCGCATGCAGAATTTATTAGTTTTATATTGTACGCTGAAATAATTAATGTAGCCTTTTCAACTACTTCGAATTTATGCCCGAATGCAGAATTTATTAGCTTTAAATTGTAGTTTGAAATAATTGATGTAGCCTTCTCAATTTTTTTCAAATTTATGCCAAATGCAGAATTCATTAGCTTTAAATTGTAGCCTGAAATAATTGATGTAGCCATTTTAACTATTTCAAATTTATGCCCAAACGCAAATTAATTAGCTTTAAATTGTGGTCTGAAATAATGCATGTAGCCTTTTCATTTATTTGTAATTTATGCCTGGAATGCAGAATTAATAAACTTTAAATGGTCACACATCTTTTCAATTAATAGACTAGTTTGTGTTCTAAGAGGGGATTTACCATTGCTTCAAGCTTTAATACAAAGCCGAAGACTATTCCCAGTGGCAATCCCACAATGTAATAGCATGCAATGTTGACGTATGCCACAACAGATTGCCATCCAGCTCCCACAGCAACCCCTGACAAAGTTAAACCACAACATTATTCTCAGGCAATCACACAGGCCCATGTGGGTGTGTGAAATATATGCTGAAAAAAGACGTATGTTGAGTTCTTACCAGATAAAACGGGCTGAAGGCCGTTTAGTAGAACAGTGAGTGCGAGTAAAATTGATAATCGAGTAGTCTCCTTAGCTACGGCATCACTGTTGGTAAAAAGATATGGGAAAGAATCTCTGGTAGCAAAAACAACAGCTGAACAGACTACACCAATCAAGATAGTTGTGATGGAAACCACTATCACCGAGAATTTGGCAGCTTTTGGATTCCCAGCACCGAGCTCGTTGGAGACTCTCACACTGCATAAAATAGAGTTGGTCCTATGTAAAACAATTTTTCAATGCAACCAGTTCGTATCTATTACTACTTTATAGTAAAACCACTAATATTTTACTGTTTAAAAATGTATACAAAATTCAAACCAGTTGCACGGTAAAACTAGTCTACATAAGACTTTGCGAATAAAATAATATATAGACAAGACGTGATAATGGAACATCACCTTATGGCAGCATTAAATCCGATTGAAATCATTGCATCCCATCCATTAATATTCATGCTGCACGAATTTCGCAAAACGAGTTAATCCAAATTCTTAGATGTTTTACATACTGCACTAAGCAGAACACCCAAAAGAAATTGAGAAGCTGCTTCAAGTATAAACTTGTGAGAGAAATCATGTAGCCTTGGGGCCTACTACACGCATAAAAAGCTAAAAACGAATTTAGTTTCTATATCAAACACAATACAAGAAAATGGTGGAATGTAAGGGACGTCGTACCAGATTGAAAGGGCATCCACCGGTATGACAGGGTTATCCAAATAACCGGCTATTACTAACAATATCATAAAATACCAAAACTCCAAGCTGCAAAATCATTCCAATTACAGAATATAAATAGGAAAAAAAAGTCAAATATAAAAGACTAGTAAGTATCTGGTGAGCAAAGTTTTACCATAACATAATAGCAGAGGCCAAAGAAAGCTTCACAAAGCCATACAAGTCTTGAAACGCCAACCATGAAAATCCACTCCAAGCACCATCCGACTTCGTATAGAAAATGTAGACCAATTGTGAAATGACAATAAGCCACCATGAGGTATTGAGAGTAACCGCTGCTCCAACTAAGCCCCACTCGAGTTTCAAGATCAATAGCCAGCTGAAGAATATATGTAGAATGAGCACTCCAAGGGAAATCCAGGCCATTACCATGAGCTTCCTTTGTGATTGCAAGAACTTCTGTATTGGGAAATTTGCAGCATATGCAAACATCTGAGGTATCATCCAAAGGGCAAATTTACCTGCAAAAGGATTACTTGAACCATTAGGTTGATTGGGATAATTGAAATGTAAGAAACTCATTTCAAATCAATCAAATAAGAGTAACACTTCGGTGCACCAGTTGCACTGTGCAGTTGAATGATGCATTTTTGAAAAGAAAAATAAAAATCAACCACTGTTTATTTTATATTTTTCGATAATTATAGAAAAAACAGTTGAAAAGTATTAGTCAATGTGAAGAAAAGTGCATCAGTTGCATCTTGAAGAAGTACTAATACTGTTCAGCATACAAACTAACACTTTCTTTTGTATGAGCTAATACTTTTCTTATTAATACTTCTCATTATATTTTTCTTTTTTTTTTCTTTTGTGAATGAGTCAAACTTTAGTCAAAACTGAGACAAAGATGCACCAGAAGTTTTTGCCTTCAAATAATAATTCAGACTGAGAGTAACGAATTTCAAATCAATTGCAATTTAAACGACGACCAGTGAATTTGCTAGTATGGAATTTAAATATACCTGCAGCTCGAGAAATCTCAGCGGATTCCCCAAAGAACATAAGGATTGGGGAAGCAAAGATGTAAAGAGGAAGCAACGCACAAGCTGTGACCATCAAGATCACCCATGATCTTTGCATGTATACACCCAACATCCTAATTTGCCCTGCACCAAAGGCCTGTCCACACAATGTCTCCAATGCACTTCCCATTCCCAACTGCACGTTTACATAATCAATTAGTACTGCAGTTGTGAAAATTCTAGCCCAAGCAGGATAGCATTCTAAAACCGAGTAAACAATCAAGAAGCAAACATTGCTGCATCTTTCATCTTCACATAAACTATATCATAACAAATTTTATTGTCTTGTAACTTACTTTTGGGTAACACTTGGTGGACCAGATGCACCGTGGACTTGGTGTACAATGTTTGAAGAAACTTGAGAAAAGATTCATAAATGATAAAAAAGGAATCTTACCATGGCTCCGAAAACAAGACCAGCAATCACAGAGTTCTCCACAGAGACGGCTGCAAGCTCGAGTTCCCCCACTTGACCCGCAAATGTCTGAGTAAACGCACCTAAAGAATACTGGCATATGTATGTGAATATCGCTGGGCCCGAAATTTTCCATAGTCTCTTTGTTTCTGCACCAAAATCTTTGACGAAGCCCTGCCGTTGGTGGGGTGGCTTTTCCAGAAGTGCATCGGTTGCACTGCCATCCATGGCCACCAAGCACTGGAGGAGATAATGACGAAGATAAACTGGGGCCAAGAGAAATCAATTCAAACCGCTTAGCTACCCTCCCTAGGCCTTAATATAAATCACTCACCTACCCTCCCTTTAACACAAGATACTGTTATCATTTCCATAATGAGTTGGACCATTTGCCAACCACATCCCCCGAATAGCATTATGATGAAATTAATTAGGATTTACATTCAGAAACATCCAACATAACAAGAATGGAAAAAAGCAAAAACTAATTAGGAAAAATTGGAGCGTGTTACACAACAAATATGTTTCTTCACAAAGTAAATTATTTACTCTTCCTCTATGGTTTACAAAGATGGGGACACCAACCAAATATGGAAAAATAAAATTTAGATAATAATATAAATTAATATTATATTATCAACATATGTGGTCCGTTCTTTACATTTACCAAAAATGAATAGGTTGTGGTTACCTAATTATACGAATGACAAAGACACAACTTCACAGGAAATCACGAAAAAAGGCAAGATGTCCTTTGATGCTTATCTTATGTCGGAAAAACAGCAATGAATGTCATTTTAATAGTCATAGCAATGAGCATGTATGGTTGCATATGGCCCACGTCTCACCTACCATTTTTCATATAATATGACAAAAGAATTAAACTTCTTTTACTATTTTTAATGTAGCAAGTGAAAGGCAACAAATGGCTATTCAGTTTGGTGCATATAAAGTTCAGTACCAAATTATGCTCGGGATGCAGTTGCATATGAAGTTCTTAAGTTCATACTCTCTATATAGTATAAATACATATCAAACTCCAAATTAATCAAAAAATCGAAAGCAGTCGGAGCAGAAGTACATACAGAACACACATCAAGAAAAGCAAGAATCGCCCGAGACAAAGCAAAGACATAAAGGTTTTTCTATTCATAGTTATCTATCTTATAGAAACCCAAAATAACAAAGCCAAGGATAACAATTAATTAAAAATAGAAACCAACACAGCCAAATAAGAGTAGCAAAAGTGAGATTACCAAGAATCAGGTTAATTAAATGTGAGAAGAGAGTAAGAAAGAGTAATAACTAATAAGTCCACACAGAGCAAATTAACCAGAGTGTAGATAACGTGTGAAGCAGGAAGGATAAGCAGATAACTCAAACATTATACAATGTGAAACCGTAAACCCTACACAAACGTCCCTCTCTTATTCCCTCTAATAGTATTACTTCATATTTTAAGTAATACTTCCAAAACACGATTAAACCAATTCATTTCCTTCAAATGAAATTAAACTAGCTTAATCAATTCGAAATTTCCAGAAACGCAACCTTCATGTTTTACAATGTCGTACTCGAACTATATCCAGTTGAATTCCGCCAAAATTCAAATTCACCACACAAAATTTCAGCAGATAAAACGCCTTCCGTAAACGAAGAGTAACAAAAACTGCAAAGATGTACCTTACAAAAAAGCTAGTAAAAAGCTGAAAACCTTTCTCTTCAATCTGATAGGCTTTATTCAAGCATCAGATAATTTGGAGAAAGGGTTGGGAAGAACATTCAAGAGAGTTGGAACTAAAATGTATAATGCGTTTGAAGAGTAAAAGACAGAATGGGTTAGGCGGGGGATGACGCGCCACATTTTATTATTTTTGGTACTGGGGTTAGGTTTGACATAATTGAGGGGTCAATTCGTAAATACTCATTTATGAATCCCGTACGTAACAATTAGTTACAAAAATGGATTGTCGGATTTCCCTCATTTAGTCATTTCATTTAATGAGAATTTATACCAACTTTAGAGGAGATAGACAAACACATGGACATATTTTGAGACAGACGTGAACTCAATTTTTTTAATATTATTGTTATATATATATATAAATCATCACTAACACGCATAAAAATTATTATTGTTATGCATAAAAACTCTCGTCATTTAAAAAATATTTTATATTTTTAAATAATTAAATTTTTTATACATAACAGTGATAATTTTTACATATAATGTTTTTTGTAAGCTAAAAAAATTATTCATTATTTTATTTTATTTGTCTTTCTAAATTCACAAAAAATTATTAAAAAATAATCGTCCTGAAGTAACTTGCATCATATGGTGGGCACACAACATAAAAAAAAGTGCAATAATAAATGAGTTTTGAAGGATAGTTTTATAAATTTTTATGCATAAAATAAAGAAATTAGTTGAATTGTATGTATATGTAGGTCCAAAATTAATAATATTTTATGTAAAATTGTAAATATTGTGAGAATAAAATTTATGAAGGATTCTTTTATTTTTAAGTATACAAATTATTGTTGAATGTCTGAATAAAATTTATGAAAGATTCTTTTATTTTTAAGTATACAAATTATTTGGATGCTACATTTTCTTTCACAAATTGTTTGATATTTGAAATTTCAATGCTGATTGGTTATTTTTCGTTTTCATAGTTTACTTCTGTACTTGTAAATTTAGGCGTGTGGGTGTTAATTAAGTACCACAAGTGAAACAGGGGGTGTCTATTTTGAATTTGGGGTTTAGTTTGGAATGATAGGGGTCAAATAATAAATACCAATATTATGAGGGGCCTCTCTGGATCATGTAGCACGTGGAGGCGTTGCCAACTTGCCGTGTACCAATTTAGTTCACAAAGTCGCAATCCCCCGGTTTACTTCCTTCCTTGGGTTATTTGGTAATCAAACATAATGAGCTCATTAAAATTAGGAATTTGCATCCCATTATGGAATTTAACATTTTCATTTAAAATTGTAAGATGTCATTTCGGGACGTCTCTAATTTTTGACCCTAGTGGCTCCAATGTGCATTTCGGTGCAATTATTTTTACGTATTTACAGTGCATTTTAAAATTATGTAATTTATTATATTAAAAAGTGTAAATTTTTATACGGAACCGTGTAATTATTTTTACTTATTAATAATTACACGATTCAGTGTAAACAAATTGTATAATTCTAAAATATACTATAAATACACGGTGCACCTAAATGAACAGAAGACTTAATTTTTTTAATTTTTTTTAAGGATATAAGACTTAACCCTTGATTGATTAAGTAGGGACGGATTCGGAATATACCAATGCACGCCCCGCCAGAGAAATAACGAAGTCGAATTTATCTCGTGGGTCAATGGGATGTATCATGTCCCATCTATATATAGTTTAATTTTAAAATATAAAAAATGTATATTGTATCATTAAATTTTTAAGATACATAATTATTTAAAATAATATATATATATATATATATTAAAAAATATATGCGAATGGGCTCGTTGGCGGGTTTTATAAAAATTTCAAACCGTCTAATTGGCATTCCTATATCTGTAGTAATAAGAAATGATAAAAGTATGCTTTCTGTAATTGTATTTGTTAGTTGGTAATAAAAATGACTATCCTAACCATCAATTTTATTTGATTTACCAAATTATTTAACTATGGGATCAATTTTGTTTTTTAGAAGAACATTACATCTAAACAAAATAATTAACTATTTTTTATTTAAGAGAATAATTTGTTTATTTTGAGGGAGTTTCATGTGCACCATGTGATTTTATAGTGTATTTTAGAATAATTTAACTTGTTTACATTGAACCATACAACTTCTTTCCCATATTTATAGTTGTACAATTCAATATAAACAAACATATTACATATTTTAATGCAACAAATTGTATAATTCTATAATACATCATGAAATGTATAGTACAATTAATATATACAAAACTTAACCATTTATTTAGGTATGAAATGAAAGACATTCCATCCAAAATATTTTAGTATGAAATGAAAGACATTTCACCTAAAATACCAAGGAAAAAGAGTTCTTTAATTTTGGGGAATGAAATATGATAATATCTCCTCTTTTTATTTTGAGGAATGAAATATGATAAGAGGGAATGATTGAGTCCATTCCCTGTTTCACCAAGCACCTCTCACGAAAAAGCAAAAATGGCCGAAAATGAAAACAAGATATAATATTCCGTTTACTTTGCAGGATAACTCGGATAAAAACATATTATCCGGGTTTATCTGGCTATCTTTTATTTTTTGTAGATAAAAACTTTTATTTCTTAAAGCAAAAGAGGACAAAGAGTCCAATATGCAGATTTACATTTGTACAGTTTTCTTAACTATTTAGTATTTTTCTAGGATTATCTAGCCAATCAGAAAAATAATGATTACAGAAGAGTGGGTATTGCACCAAGCACCAGCTCCAGAATCTGTCTTTAATCTCCTCTATCACCCTATCTGGCTCAAAAACCTTTTCTTCAAAAATCAGCTTGTTTCTATCCTTCCAAATATCACACGATACAATTCCATAAGCTTGAAGCAAACATATCACCTTCTTTACCAAGAAGCATTCCAGCATGAGATAGGAAATGTCTAAATATTTGATTGTGCCCAACACCTGATACACCCAACCAATTATAGCAAGCATACCAGATTTTAGACGAAGCATTGCACTCAAAGAAAAAGTGGGAAGCTGTTTCCAGTTGGAGATCACACAACAGACAATTTGCATTGCAGTTTTGGGGCAAAATGTTTCTCAAAGAGAGGTTCATTCTCGTAGGTAACTGGTCTTATAGAAGTCGCCATGCCATTGCCGAGATTTTGATTGGGGAAAATTTGCTCCAACTCCGATTAAGAAGCATACGGGCTGGATTTTCAAGAGCACTCAAACAATCGTATGCCTTCTTCGTCTTGAAGTGGTCATCGGGGGATGCCTTCCATTTCCATGAGTCTTCTTCATTTTCCTTCAAGCGTATCCTGCCAATCCAACAAAGAAAATCATTAACGAGACAAGTATCACGATCAAATAGAGTCCTATTCCATTTCAATTCCCAACTCCACACCCCATTCACCCATTTCCCCATCTAACTCACATTCGCCTCCCTCAATGAACTCAAATGAAACAATCTCCCGAATCTATCCTTAAGAGTCTTATCCCCAACCCATCTACTCTTCCAGAAAATTGTGTTTTTTCCATTCCCCATACTCCTTTCTAGTCTACCCCATAACCATTTCCCCTCCTCCCCCGACATGTTTCCTAAGACATCCTTCCACCAACTAGAAAATCTACTCCATCTACACTCTGTGATAATGCCCGACTCACCTACATCAATATTCCCACATAAAGATTTTAAAGGTGTGTTTTGAAACACTTAAAACAGCTTCTAGAAGCACTTATTTTCAAAAGTTATGAGAGGAAACTTTGAAAATAAGTGTTTTTGGAAGTTGTTTTAAGTGTTTCAAAACACGCTCTAAGACTTTAACCCACAGACTCTCTTTCTCCACCAAACACCTCCAAATCCATTTTTCCAAAAGGACCCTATTAAAAACCCCCAAGTCCCTAACACCAAGCCCCCCTAAATCCATTTATCTGCTATCTCATATATAATTTTATCCCGTCCAATCCTTTCCTAAAGAAGTAAACATATATGGTCCGTTTGCTTGCACAAGCTTTATTAGGCCAGATTAAAAGGCCCTTCATAAATTGCACAACATTATTTATTAATCTATCTATTAGTCTGTTTGGTTCATTGAAGTCGGGTCCTGGCCGCCACCTTTTATATCTGAGATTGTTGTTTGGTTCAGTCAGACTATGATATATAAAAACATGGAAGTTACCAAATAGCCCTCATAAAAAAAACCCAAAATTCGAGTTGTAAATTTCCACCACTCACGATTGCCCTTTTCAAATTGAAAAACTTGACTTTGTGGTTACATATCTGAACCGCAATTCAAACACAAATAATTCATTTCTCTATCTGCTTTAATTTCTTATTCAAGAGTTAAATTACTAGCCACATAAAACATATTAAGCAAATATGCCATATTATGAATTTATTGCAGCATTCAAACTTATTCAAACCAAGGGTTTTTCTATGCCATCTAACACAATTCATATTGTATTGACAATACATATACAATTGTGCTTTAGTATCTTATTCAAGAGTTAAGAATGTAACTGATGAAATGAAAATCTGTCTGAAAATGTTCATAAACTTTTGTATCTCATTACACACATAAACAGGGACTTTCGTTTCTCATATGTCGAAAAAAGACAAAAACTCAATCTCTCAAATTATCAAAATAAATTTTTTTAAAACGAATAAATACAACGAAATTACGCCGAAGAAGGAAAGAGAGAACAGATTTCAAGATTTGAGGTTTTGGAGTGGCGATCAAACCGCTTTCACAGAATTTTTTTTAAATGCAAAAGCCATTAGCTCAACCAAATCGAAAAAGTTGAAACTCGCAACCACAAGAATCGCACCAGAAATGAAGCCACAATATCAAAACAGCATCCTAAATCAGATTATAGGATGATAGAAATTAGATGATACAAATGAATAGAACGATTAGCCCAAAAAATTGATGTTCATATGCTAGGGTTTTCACCAAGAAGTTGTATCACTCACACAACGGCGAAATGAGCAAAGAATGAAACTAGGGTTCGAAAATGGAAAATAAGTATAATATATAATCGAGGGGCAAATTCGCCAATTCACCAGTAATATAGCCGCCCTTAATCGCACTGATAATGTATCGGACTTCAGTAGCCCGATTCCCCATCCGTCAGGCCTGCTAATAGGACGCGGGCCTTTATTTTTTCGTAGGCCGGGTTTTAAGAAATCAAACAACTTAATCGGTTGAATAGGCCCATTAATCACATGTATTAAGGGCAACCAAACGGACCCATAATGTAAACGTTTTTCTATTAATTGCTATTTATCTAGTACTCCATAAGCCAAACCAATAAAGTAAAGGATAATAATTTATTAAAAAAAATCAATAGCATAAGAAAGATTACTAAGAATCTGTTCAATTAACGTGGGAAGAGAATGATAAAAGTAAAGAAACTTACCAACACAAAGCAAAAAAAATCAGAGTAGAGATAACGTGTGGAGAAGGATGGAGAAACTGCATGCTTGTAATAGCGTAAGTTAAATTTTCACCAACGAATATGATTTGACGAGTTTGAATCACAAATGGTCTCATAACATTAGTGTCAAATAGATTTAGTTCCATAAATTTTTTTATCGTTGATTTAGTCAATAACTTTGCCGGGCGGAATAACGTTATTTTGCCGTTTTTATTTGAGGCTTTTCGGCGGATGCTATGACTGGGCTGCCACGTGTATTTTTTTTTTACAGCTGGAATTTCAGGCATATATAATTAAAATTTTAAACTTAAAATTAAAACAGAATTGATGGCAAGAATTAATCAAACACACTTAAAAATACACATGACAGTATATGTGGCAGTTAAGTCACAAAATCCGTCGAAAAGCCCCAAATAAAAACAGCAAAACGACGTTGTTTCAGCCGATTTGAGACTAAAATTGGACATTGTCAAATTTTGTCGATGGTATTGATCAGTACTACTTTATGAATCACGTCACATTTATCTTAGTCTCACATCCTCAATGAATCCATTAGTTCACGAAAGCATATATATATATATATATATATATATATATATATATATATATATATATATATATATATATACACGCAAATAATTAACCACAATATTTTATATGTATAATGTCAATTATTACTAAATATAATGCAATAACACATAAATAACTAAATATGATCAAGTATAATTAGGGATGACAATATTTTTTCGACCCGCCCCGACCCGCCCTGACCCGCGTTGTTTGGGTCGAACCCATAATAAAATGGGGCGGGTATGGTATTACTCGGGACCCGCGCCCCGGACCCGTGCCCTGTTTTATATATTAAAAATTAAAATATATGCAAATATAATATATTTTTACATTTTTTCATATTTATTAATATGTAAATAACAACAATTCAACTTTATAGATATTTTTTAGGTCTATATGAAATATAATATGTTATTTCAATTAAAATTATCTATTTATATTAATATTTTAAATTGTAAAAAAAAATATAAAAATACATTTAATATGGGTCGGCCCGCCCCGTACCCCGAACGAGTCAGACCCGCCCCACCCGACCCGACCCGATCAATTGCCATCGCCAAGTATAATGTTCTCATAATAATCATGTGTATAGAACATTTATACTAACAACTATCTCAAACCTTATTAATTGCGAAATCGGGACCGACTATACAAGTGTCCCTCTGTTAGGGGTGTTTGCAGAAAATATAATTTTGAAGAATAATTAAAATTAAAAATTATGCAAAAATTTATTAATAGTAAATATTGATAATATTTATAAAAAAATTCAAAGAGAAATTAAAGTATTTGCAAAAATAATTATTAATATTTAAAAAAGCTTATAAGCTACTAAAGTCAAACATTTTTAACATTAACTTGTAGCTAGCTTTTGATAGCTTATTAATTTAATAAAAAAGAAATAGAACATTTTAAATTACTTGTTGAATATTAAAATATATCTAACTATTTCTAAGCTCATATATTAAAAATTCAGGAAAAATATATATCAAAATATAAAAAACGATATAGAGGAATGAGACTTGATAAAACCCCATTCCTTAACAAAATGAACAAACAAACAAATGATGAATAACAATAACAAAAATTGCAGAGCTATACCTTCTTAGAAAATCCCAGAACGTAGTAAAAGGCTAAAAAACTCTCTCTTCAATCTGATAGGCTTTGTATAGGCATAATATAATTTCAAGAAATTAATAGTTGAAAAAGGGGGGGAGAACATTTAAGAGAAGCTGGAATAAAAATCTGATTACGCAAATTTGAGTAACGACTAAAGCTTTTTCAGGGTAAATGAGTGATTTTATATTTTACAGATTTTCAAGTTTGATTAATATTCTTTTTAAAATAGTTCTCACAAAAAAAAAAATACTATACTTTTTAAAAATTTACCATTATGTCATTAATTCGCCTAGTCACGCTCTTTCATCGTGCATGAGTAATAATTAATGATATACTTTACAATTTTTTTTTCGACCACAACTTTAGAAATTTTCTTAATGATATATAAAACATTAAGCATTGGACAATGAACCCAAGTTGAACTGTTATATTTTAATTTTTTTAATATCATTGTTTTTAATATGTATACTATTTTGCATAAAAAATAAAATATTACTATTATATATAAAAATTAATAAAATAATTTTTAAATAATAATAGTGCATGTTTGTGTATAACAACGAATGAGTGTTTCAACGAGTATTGTGAAAACGACGCACGCTGCCTACGCCCGGTTTCGGATCCCGTCTTTTAATTCTTCGTCTCCGCCTCCGTTTCCGATTCGGTTACAATTTATTTACAAAAATAAATAAAACTAGATCTAGACTAGTCTATTACATTGATCAAATCAAACAAATTCTAATCTACTCGTGGATTTTCTCACGAGGCAAAACGAATTTGAACGAATCGAATTAAAAAACCATAATTTATATGCATGCATAAATAAACACATTAAATTCCATGACAATTGGATACCTGCAAAAAAAGATCTAGCAATTCTACTACCCAATTTCAAATTTAATGAAAACGAATTAAATTACAATTTAAAATTCAGAGCCCAAAACCGAGGATCTGATACCAGTTGTTGGGGAATTAGTTGCCCGGATCTATTCGGGGTGAATATTTAAATACAAATTTAATTCTAACAATTATTACTAGCATGAATTAATCCTAAATTAATTCAAATAATAATTCAACAACAAATCATGCATATAAACAGTTCACGTAAGTCCTAAGCATGCGGAATTACTACGAGTTTACGTGAACTTACCTCTTGGAATGACAATGGTCTCGTCGATGAAAACACACCAAAAGACCTTCCCAAGTATTCCTAGTCCTTGCTTGACAATCCCATTGGAAGGAAGCTCGCGAACAATTAACAAAAGGGAAAATAAAATTTGTTGCACCACCTTTTCGGATTTACTAATTTTTCCAAAGACATGGAATTGTCATAATCCAATTGACGTTTTCAAAAAATACACAATCTGGCGACGCTTCAAAAATATTTGATATTTTATCGTTTATATTTTTCCTAAAAACTAATTTTAGGTGTTCATTTGGGGATGAAACATTCATCCCTATTTATAATAGAGAGGGGGATGAAAATTAGGGCTCAAAATAGGGTTAGGAAAGATCTTTCTTGATCTCCAAAAAATCTTGAATATATCCTATATATTCTTTCTTTTCCATGTGTATTTTTCCACAAAAAATCTCACACCCTTATTTAACCCATTTTTTTCAAAATTAATAGGAGACTTTTTCAAGATTGGATCTTTCTTGAATTTATGAGATATTCTTGTATTCCAAGAATACATATCTTTTTCCATAAAATCTTTTCAAGAAAATCAAGAAAATCCTTCTTCCTATTATTACTCTATATATTTCAAAAATTACAATTAAAGAAACCAAGTGGGAGATTTCTTGAATTTATGGGATAATCTTGTATTCAAAGAATACTTATCTCCTTTCCATAAAATCTTTTCAAGAAAATTCTTCTCCCTCTTTTTCTTTAATAATTTCGAAATTCAAGGAAAGTAATGCAACAAAAAATTATTTTATTTTTAAACACCTTTTTTCAGTTATTGGACTTTATGTTGGGCTACTTGAGGGGCCTTTAGGAGAATTAAGATTGTACCTTCTAATGGATCTTGAATTATCAATATTGAGCCACAATATTATTCAAGCCCATAAATATTAATTAATCCCACTACATAATTAATATTGCACTATCCATCTTAACCCATATTACAGTGCTCCCGGTTATTATTTCTCGTGTTTAAGATTATCTAGCCCATTAATTAATTCAAGCCACTGAAATAACTTTCCATTAATTATTATCTTTTATCCTTGGTAAAGGAACGGTTCAACATTATTATCCATACCGGAAACTAGTTCCACTTGCAAGATTTGGTATGATAAAACTTATGAACCTCCCAAGGGGGCAAATCGAACAAGCGTACTTGCACACGATTCTCCGTATTAAATCTTAGCAATCGCATGTGACCAATAATATTGTCCAAGATATAAAGTATTGAATCTCCTTGATTCTCTACCCGTAATAAGTCAAAGCAATAGTTACTAACCACACGCAATCCTATATAAGGGACGAAGATTAAGAAATAACTAACCACTGAGGTCTAATTCTTCCCAGTTCAGTTCTGAAGAATTTGTCCCCCTGTAGGTCCTCTTCAGTGCATCAGTCATGCACTAGTGTAATCTCTTGGTCAAGACAAACCAATCTGAGCCCTACACTTCAACCTTTTACGATGGATCGTTCATTTCCATCTAGGTCGTGAATGGTGTGCTTTTAGTTACAAGGGACTGTTAATTTAATCTTCTGTGATCTAGTATCACTAAATTAACTACAATGTAACACGTACTATTTATTGAACAGTTATGCATTAAATATATGTAACATTCGATGATATTTAAAGCATCGGTGATAAACAATTTATTTTAGTAAATAAGTCCGAAATTCAGTCTGATTATACAAAGTAAAAGCATACTTTCCAGTATAATCCCAACAATCATATTTATCTTGTAAGTTTTACCGTGCATGAAAAACTCGACATGCGTCTAATGGATGTGGTTACTGTATATTTATACGGTAATCTTGACAGTCATATATATATGAAAATCCCTGAAGGATCTAGCATGCCTGAAGCATGCAAATCGCATCCAAGAGAAGTTTATTCTATCAAATTGCAAAGGTCTTTGTATGGGCTCAAACAGACTGGACGTATGTGGTATAATCGACTTACTGAATGTCTAGTTAAAGAAGGTTATACTAATGACCCAATATGTCCATGTGTTTTTATAAAGAAGAATGGATCAAATTTTGTGATCATTGCAGTATATGTTGATGACCTTAATTTGATTGGAACTCCTGAAGAGATTCAAGAGGCAGTTACATACTTGAAGAAAGAATTTGAGATCAAAGATTTTGGAAAGACTAAGTTTTGTCTTGGCTTACAAATTGAACATCTAGAAGGTGGAATATTTGTTCATCAAACTGCTTATATCCAAAAGGTATTGAAGCGATTTCACATGGAAAAGAGACATCCTTTGAGTACCCCAATGATCGTCCGATCGCTTGATCCTAATAGGGACCCTTTTAGACCAAGAGAAGAAAATGAAGAGATACTTGGTCCTGAAGTACCATATCTCAGTGCAATTGGTGCACTAATGTATCTTGCTAACTGTACAAGACCAGATATATCATTTGCAGTAAATTTATTAGCAAGATTCAGTTCATGTCCTACACGACGATATTAGAATGGTATAAAGCACATCTTACGCTATCTCCAAGGAACCACTGATCTTGGTTTGTTTTACTCAAATAAATCTCGGCCTGAATTGCTTGGTTATGCTGATGCTGGATATTTATCTGATCCACATAAAGCAAGGTCTCAAACTGGATATATACATGTGGTGGTACAACAATTTCATGGTGATCCACTAAGCAGTCACTTGCTGCCACTTCATCAAATCATGCTGAAATTATAGCAATTCATGAGGCCAGTCGAGAATGTGTTTGGCTAAGATCATTGATCAATTATATCAGGAAAAATAGTGGTTTATCACATGATAATAAAAATCCTCCAACTGTACTATATGAAGATAATGCAGCATGTATAGCTCAACTGAAAGGAGAATATATTAAAGGAGATAGAATCAAACATATTTCACTGAAATTCTTCTTTACTCATGAGTTGCAAAAGACTGGTGAAATTGATGTGCAACAAATTCGATCAAGTGACAATTTAGCCGATTTATTTACCAAGGCATTACTTACAACAACCTTTGAAAAATTGGTAAAGCATATTGGAATGCGTCGGTTAAAAGATCTCAAATGATGTTTGAATCAGGGGGAGAATTAATACACTAAATAATATGTGTACCCTTTTTCCCTTCACTAGGTTTTTTTTTCCACTGGGGTTTTCCTAGTAAGGTTTTTTAACGAGGCATAATAACGGACATCCAAGGGGGAGTGTTATGAAATAATGTTGAATGTCCTTGGAGGTTACAAGTCTATTTCAATAGGAGTTACAAGGACTCTTTATTTTCTTTTAAATTGTCCTAGTAAATTGTCATTATGTACCTTCATGCATGAGTCCCCTATAAATAGGGGTCATGACACCTTCATTGTACACAATCAAGAAGTTGAATAAAATTCTTCTCCCTGCATTGTCTTCTCTTTATTTTGCATTCTCTATAGTATTTTCATTAGTTTTATAACACAATTATAATTTTAAAATATGTAATTTATTCATGAGTCCCAAGGTGCACAAAATAACTACCCTAATGAAAATACCAGTATTTAATTTGTGGAATATTTTATTAGATTATAAAAACAAGTTTACTACTTTATGATAAAATAATGAGTCTGTGCTGGTGCACGTGTGGTGCTACTGACGCCCCTTAGCAATTTATCGGATGAATATATTTAAATTTTACATAATGTATTAAATTACTAATTTATAAATAAAAACTTGCAACATATTTCATCGGAAAATCTATAAATATATAAAAACAGAAAAGCCTATTCAAAACCTGTCCCCGCCCATTAATTTCATTCCTTCTCTCTCCTCTTTGTTTTCATTTTTCACTCATCTATACATATCTAATAACAAAATGTTGGGTTAAGTATTGGACCAAAAAATTATTATAATTTTCTAATAAAATTTTAAACATCTTAACAAATTTGATGTAGCTTAAATTGTATAACTAATAGTATTTTTTATCTTCTTTGTATATGTTGTGAGTCGTTTTTTATGAAGAATATTATGTGACTAATTTGATAACAACTCACAAACAAAATAAGTACGTGTACTATATATGGTAAATAACAGAAAATGGTTGACCCAGTTCGTCAGTGAATGACTACTCTGGGGGCATGTCAAGCCAGGGATGTTGTATTGCGAGATTTACATACACAGTACAACATACTTTTCATGAGATGAACTTCTATGAAAGAAGATGATTTGGAGAGTAAGTGTGTAAGTGCTAGGGATTTTTCCGAGTATGGATGATTTGTGAACTTTTTTCTGAACCTCACCCCTCTGGAAAATTTTTTGTGAACCTGTCTCTTGTTCTTTTTTCTTCTATTTATAGTACTTTGACAAGCATGAGCTGGTTTGGCAAGCATGAGCTGGAGACTTTGTATCTTGTAAGAACTCATGTGATGCTGCCACGTTTTCAATTTCGTCCTCCTGGTTGACCTTTATATTTGCTTGTTCATATGGCACTCTTTTGGTCGTCCAACTCATATTTTGCTCGATTGGCTCCCTGTTCGCCCCTTCGGACATATCAATTTTATACAGGAACATTGTCCTCATCAAGCATATCTGTGCTCAGGTTAACTGAGCCCTCAGGTTATCTGAGCCCTCAGGTTATCTGAGCCTTCAGTTATCTCGAGCCTTGATTACTCGAACTTCTTGAGTTCACTCTTCGAGTTCGAACATCCCCGACCCTTAGGTCACTTGACTTCAAAGCTATCGATTTCTTCTTGCCTGATCTTGATGGTCCCGATTTGTAAACCCAAGAATGCGGAAAATACCATGTAATGCATATAAAATAGGGGTGAGGGCAGAGTGATTCCTAATTTTTTTTTGCTTTGAAGAACAATGTGTGTTGTTTTGCTTATAATCGAATGCATAAGGCAAGTAATAACATAAAGCAGTAAAGAACACACAATTTTATAGTGGTTCGGACAACTCGTCCCTACATCCACTCTTCCCTTCACGGGCAATCGACTTAACCAATCGGGACTTAGTTTACCGTGTTAGTCCAACACCCAACAGATGTTTACCGAGTTCACACTCAAACGGGACTTATCACCCTCACGGGATCGCTTTATAGATGTTTAATGAAGTTCTCACTCAAACGGGACTTATCACCCTCACGGGATTACTTTACCCTCCCTTTCTCGGGATTGCTTAGATGTTTATCGAGTTCCCACTCACCTACAAACTTAACCTATCAAACCGATTTTGGTAAGGTTTGTTTGGTTTCAACTAGGGTGAGATTTTCCCTTACATTTGTTTAGCCTCAATCTTGGGATGGGAAAATCTCTAAGCTAGGATATGACATTTTTTGCTTAAATACAATGAAGAACACTCTTGGGTAAATTTGGATATGTAATGCTCGTGTTCTTGGATGGAGTTGCTTGAATATTTGGCTTTTTAATTTCACTTTGCGGATCCTCCATCATCTTCTTTTTTGAAGCTAGTCAATGTATTTATAGTGTGGATTTGAATATTACGCAGTGAAATAATATTCAAATACATACTAATAATCTTCCAAATTTTCTTTTGTCATTTTGCAACCGTTGTTTGCGAACTTTATGTCACATCCATATATGTTGTTATCTTCTTATTGATCATTGCTTTTGTGTATCTAACGGATCTGATCGACCGTAAAATCATTCATCGCTTCGACAGATACTTGATTCGATCGAATCTAAATCGATTCGAAGATAACAGATTGTGAATCGATCTTGAACGTATTCAGATCTGATTCATATCAAGATCTATTCTTTCCAGGTGAATTGATCTGTCTGGTGATCTATTCTTGCCTGGTGATCCGATCTGATAAATGATCGATATCAATGATCGATCTTTATCCGATCCGATCTGCCTGGTGATCGATCTGCCTGGTGATCGATCTTGATAAATTGATCTATTACGCCTGACAGCGGTTCTAGGCTATGATCCCGTCGATTGATGGTCCGATTAAAGATGTTAAGAATCAACCTCAGATTATCGGTGACCTTCATTATCAACAACTTGCATCATTCTTTGATCAAGATTTGCATCGGCATTTCTTCTTCAAAAATCGTCATGTTTTTCTTATTTCATTTCATTTACTCGGAACTCATCCTCTCATCCGATCTTGATCGGCCTCGTCTATGACCTCGTCGATCTCGATCATCTTCATCCGATTTACGTGAGTTCCCCCTCAATTTGTTCTTGTTTCCCCCTCAACTTGTTATCCGTAAATTAGCTTCAAAAACACAAAGTTGATAATGTTTTGGCATAATTCATCAAAACTAAAATATCCCAACAATTTCTCCTTTTTTGATAATGGCGCCAAAACATTAAAATATATGCATTCTGAGAGATCGGGTTTTTGTTTTTAAAAGATCGATTCGGTGTTCACTTTGAAATAAATGAGTGAACCTTTTGAACAACTTCTTTTGATACCAATTGATGGTCCCAATTTGAAAACCCAAGAACGCGGAAAATACCATGTAATGCATATAAAATAGGGGTTGAGGTAGAGTGATTCCCAATTTTTTTTGCTTTGAAGAACAATGTGTGTTGTTTTGCTTATAATCGAATGCATAAGGCAAGTAATAACATAAAAGCGAAGAAGAACACACAATTTTATAGTGGTTTCTGGACAACTTAAATCTACATCCACTCTTCCCTTCATGGGCACCGACTTAACTAACCTGGACTTAGTTTACCGTGTTAGTCCAACACCCAACGATGTTTACCGAGTTCACACTCAAAGCGGGACTTATCACCCTCACGTGATAAGCTTATAGATGTTTCTAATGAAGTTCTCACTCAAACGGGACTTATCACCCTCACGGGATTGCTGCCCTCCCTTTGGGATTGCTTTTTATGTTTATCGAGTTCCCACTCACCTACAAACTTAACCTATCAAACCGATTTTGGTAAGGTTTGTTTGGTTTCAACTAGGGTGAGATTTTCCCTACATTTGTTTAGCCTCAATGCTAAGGATGGGAAAATCTCTCTAGCTTAGGATATGACATTTTTGCTAGATACAATGAAGAACACTCTTGGGTAAATTTGGATATGTAATGCTCTGTGTTCTTGAATGGAGTTGCTTGAATATTTGGCTTTTAATTTCACTTTCTGGATCCTCCATCATCTTCTTTTGAAGCTAGTGCAATGTATTTATAGTGTGGATTTGAATATTACCGGTTGGAGTAATATTCAAATCCATACTAATAATCTTCCAACTTTTCTTTGTCCTTTTAGACCTTTGTTTTTTAGAACTTTATGTCACATCCATATATGTTGTTATCTTCTTATTGATCAATTTGTTTTTGTGTCTAATCGGATCGATCATTTCGTAAAAATCTTTTCATCGCTTCGATTCACCTTTCTCTCGATCCGATCGATCGAGCTGCATCGATTCAAAGATAACAGATTCGATCTGTTAAAGATACGGTTGATCGATCTTGTCTCGGTGTTCTTACCTGTTGATCTGGTCTATCGCGGTGATCGATCTCGATCTCCTGGTGATCGTCTTGACAAAGCCGAATCGATCTGCCTGGTTGATCCGATCTGCGGTGATCTATCTTTACCGATGCATTACGCCGCGACAAATCGATTCTGGGCCTGGATCGATTCATCGGGCTACGATCGATTCATCCCAAAGATGATCGACCTTTATATCAGATACCTTTGACATCAGATTTACATCATTTCTTTGCATCGATTTCTTGCATCGGCATTTCTTCTTCAAAAATCAAGATGTTTTCTTCTTGTTCCATTTCATCGGTTTACTTTCGGAACTCATCCTACTCATCTCGATCTTGATTAGCCTCGTCTGCCCGACCTGCGTCGATCTCGATCATCTTCATCCGATTTAAGTGAGTTCCCCCTCAATTTGTTCTTTTCGTTCCCCCCTCAACTTGTTATCTGTAAATTAGCTTCAAAAACACAAGTTGATAATGTTTTGACATAATTCATCAAAACTAAAATATCCCAACGGATCCGATCATTTCGGCCGGATCGGATCAACATCTTTCAGGATCATCTCAAAATTGCATCAAGTCATCATGCGGTTGGCAAAAATGGCGTGTTTGCTTGATCGGCAGAGTGGTGAGCGAGGAACAAACGTGTTAGATTCGGGCGAGTAAAGCCGATGAGCAAACTTGCTCGTTTCTAAGGATGGCGAAGCGTAGAACAAATGATGCTTGTTCGGGAATGGCAAACCCCTGAAACAAACTTTTTTAGTCGGTAGTGGCGAGCTGGTGAGCAAATATGTTTTTCGGTCGACAAGCGGTGAGCTTACAGCTGTTGGGATTATCTTTTTGAAAAATATGTTTTTTACTTTGTATAAAAAGAAACCAATTTTCGGACTTATTTATTTGAAATAAATTGTTTATCACCGATGCTTTAAATATGATTGAATGTTATATATATTTCTTGCATAACTGTTCCAATAATTAAATGCGTGTTACATTTGTAGTTAATTTAGTGATACCGATCACGGAAGATTAATTTAACAGTCCGCTGTAACTAAAAAGTCGCCATTCACGACCTAGATGGAAATGAACAACCATCGCGAAAGGTTGAGGTGTAAGGCTCAGATTGGTTTGTCTTGACCAAGAGATTACACTAATTGCATGACCGATCTTGTTGAATAGGACCCACTGAGGAGGATAAATTCTTGAACTGAACAAGGAAAAATTAGACCTCGGTGGTTCGTTGTTTTTAACCTTCGTCCCTTAAATAGGATCACGGGATTGGTAACTATTGCTTTGACTTATCATGGGTAGCGAATCAAAGAGATTCAATACTTTTTATCTTGGGCAATATTATTGGTCACGTGTGATTGCTAAGATTTAATCTGAAGAAATCGTGTAGTAAATCGCTTTGCTTTGATTTGCCCCTTGGGAGGTTCATAAGTTTTATCATACCAAATCTTGCAAGTGGAATTAGTTTAGGTATGGATAATAATGTTGAACCGTTCTCGACCAAGGACAAAAGATATTAATTAACGGAAAAGCTATTTTTAAGGGCTTGAATTAATTAATGGGCTAGATAATCTTAAACACGAAAATAATGACCCGGAGCCATATTGATTTGTAATATGGGTTAAGATGGATAGTGCAATATTAATTATGTAGTGGGATTAATTAATATTTATGGGCTTGAATTATATTGTGGCTCAATATTAGATATTCAAGATCCATTAGAAGGTCCAATCTTAATTCTCCTAAAGGCCCCTTGAGTAGCCCAACATATAGTCCAATAACTGAAAAGGTGATTAAAATAAAATAAATATTGTTGCTTATATTTCCTCTAAAATTTCAAAAATTATGGATAAAAAAAGGGAGAAAAGATTTTCTTTGAATTTTGTTATGGAATGAAGATATGTATTCTTGGAATACAAGATTATCTCATTAAATTCAAGAAATCTCCCACTTGGTTATACATAGTGATATTTTCAAATTTTTGAAAATATAGTGGGCAAGAAAATTTTTCTTGATTTTCTTGAAAAGATATTATGGAAGATATGTATTTCTTGAAATACAAGAATATCTCATAAATTCAAAGATCCAAATCTTGGATTCTTGTAACAACTTAATTTTAAAAATCATCCATATATTGAGGAGGTGGGATTTTTTGTGGAATATTTTAATTATGGGAAAAAGAATATAAAGGGATATATTCAAGATTTCTTGGTGACCAAGAAAAGTCTTTTCCCACATTGAAAAATCACTAAAAATTTCGACCAACCTCCTCTTATAAATAGGGGATGATTAGTTCATTCCCAAGTCTGATTCCATGTCTTTGAAATATTAGCAAATCCACATAAGTGGTGCAACAAAGTTTATTTTTCCTTTTGTTAATTGTTCGCGAGTATCCTTCCACCGGATTGTCGAAAGCAAGGGCTAAAGGAATACTTGGGAAGTCCTTTTGGTTAGTCCGTCCGACCAAAAAGCCACCGCCATCCCGAGAGATGCGTTCACGTAAAACCCGTAGATTCCGCGTCGTAGGGTTTTACGTGGCTTTTTATATGCATGATATGTTGTTGCAATTATTATTTGAATTAATATAGGATTAATTTATGCTAGTAATAATTAATGAATTAAATTTGTATTTAAATATTCACTCCGAATAGATCTGTGCAACTCATTCCCCAATACACACTTGTCCATCGAGCATGATTATTTTAATAGTTGATTAATACACGTGTCCCTTCGACGTGTTCGATTAAATTGAATAATTATGTCGAACACAACAATACCCCCCAGCCGGGTCGCTTTGTATTCATCATGGGGGCCCGGCTGTTATAATTTGATTGGGCCGTCGTGGCGTCGTTTAAATCTTACATCTTTAAATTTTCAAAATTTCTTAAACCCGGTATCTATAAATACCTATTTTGCCGCCTCAGTGCCTTTTCTTTCTTTTCGTCTTCTTCTCTTTCTCTTCAGCTTCCTTCTCGTCTGAAACTTCCGGCAAGGGCTCTCTTATTTCGGCGAAGGATTTTATTCAGGTAACTATTTCATACCCTTTTTAATTCCGATTATGGCTTCTCGTTCTAGTTCTTCTGCTTCAATAGAATCGAACCACCATAGCTCCTCCTCTCCCTCTTTCGGTACTATTTCTCGTGACGATGCTAATGCATCGGAGATGAATGCCTCGGGTTCTAGGTTTCGTAGGCAAGTTCGGCAGCCATTTGTCATTCTTTCATCGGATTCCGATGATGCCCTAAATGAATTAGATAGGGATTTAGCGTCTACCGATTTTTTTTAGACGATTGAAGTGAGGATTTTTTTGCTGAACCCCAAATTAGGTCTAGGGTTGTAAATAGTTACGATGTAAATAGGGATGATGATAATGTGAGGGAGGAACCACGATGGTGAGAATATTGATGAGTCGAGCAGGATTCGACGGCGAAAGCGTAACCGCGAGCTCGACATCCCTATTGGTCTTCCTTATAGCCCAACATATAGCGAGTATAATGCTCGTTATAATTTTGATTGGCCCGAACAACCTCATAGGACCAGGGTTGAGAATGAATTTCCGGCGAGCAAAATTGCGAGCGTAATTGATGTAGATATGCTCGCCCAATTGTATAGGAATTATGAAACTCCGAAAGATGTGTTTTTCTGGGCTCCTGATCCCGATGAGCGAGTAGATCAGCCTTCTGGGGGTTGTGTTGCTGTAAATTTAGACACAATGGAACGGGTCTTCGATTCCCACTTCATCCGGCTATTACTCGTTTGCTCGTTGAATGGAATATCACCATTACACAGCTAAAGCCGAATGGGTGACACATGATTATGAGCTTCTTGACTTTGTTCTAAGTGAAAACGGCCCGTATTATCCCACAAAGAATTTAACTCTCACGACTAGTACATTTAACTCGTCCCAAGGGCGAACATGAATGGTTGTTCATGCAGGCAAACGCCAAGTGCAAAGTCATTGAGGATGTGCCGAACAAAATTACCGATTGGAAGGAGAAATTCTAGTTCGTTGGGGGAGATTGGAAGAGCCCGGCTTCTGGATGTGAACCAGATGCTCGCTTAGATATCTCCACAGAATTTGGGATTTGCCGAAGTAAGTATTTTTGTGTTTTTTGTTCTTTAGCTTGAACTGATTTTAACTTATTCTCAATTTCAGGAATTCCAGCTGCGACGGACAAAGAGACCAACGACGGCTACTTCAGTAGCATCTGGCAAATTGATCTCGAGCCTTACTCGGAGCGATCTGTGAAGACTTTGAATACTGCCTATCAAAGGAAGAAAGGAGGCTTGTACGTGCCCCCTCATCATTTAGTTGATGTCAATCCGGTTGGTAAGGATTGTTTTTTGTATTTGCAAATGTGTTGTACCCTTTGTTCGCAGTTTCTCTTTCTTTTATAATGAATTGTTTGGTTTTCAGCTTTCCCTTCTGTCACTGTTGTTGTGAGTACCTCCGAGCATACTGAAATGACTCGAACAAAAAGACCCCAAGAGCTTGCACGAATTCAAGCAGAGAGAGATGCCCAGCGAGGGGGAGGCGAAGCAGAGTGAAAAAACCCGACCAAC
This sequence comes from Stenogyne calaminthoides, assembly GCA_037126765.1. Taxonomy (NCBI): domain Eukaryota; kingdom Viridiplantae; phylum Streptophyta; class Magnoliopsida; order Lamiales; family Lamiaceae; genus Stenogyne; species Stenogyne calaminthoides. The sequence continues at coordinate 6,883,447 of JBBCBC010000031.1, read as the reverse complement.
CCTTATTAAGATCGGAGAGTCGAGTCGGCAAAGAGGACGACTTCGCTCGGTCGAAAGGGTGGTGAGCGACCAAGCTCCTGCCAAAAAGATCAAGAGGGCTCTCGACGAAGCGGGCGGCGACCAAGCTCGGACGAGCATCGATGCCGTTGGGAGATCCCCACTCTTGAAGCGATCGAAATGGCGCCTCCGGGGTGGTCCGGTCCGCAAATCGTCAAAATGGAGGTCGGTACATCTTCCTCCTCCTCCGGGGACCCGAACTTGGACCCTTTGAACCCTCGGCTCCGGTCCCCGAGGATAAATTATTTTAGGATGGGACCACCTTTCGGTGAACATGTACTTTTGCTTTCGCCTTATTAGAATATTTCTTTTTCATCGATTTTGGTCGCTTTGTCACGCTTTGTTTACTCGGTGTACATGCGGGTTGAGCAGATTGACGCCTTTGATGCGAAATTGAAGATTACTACGCTTCCAAGTGTTCGCAGTTCCCGGCATTTCAGAGCATGTTCGTATGCATCGCGAGACCCCTATACGAGAATGGACTAATGAGCTTGAAGAGGCCACCAAGGGTCCAACACCTTTTGGAAACCATGCGACTTGGCCTAGTACACCATGACCAATCTTTTGGTTCTTCTTGAGAAAGTTATCTTGAGTCCGCTAATCTTCATGCCAACTACTTGGCTCTTATCGAAATTTTGAAGAGAGGTGAACGAGTGAGCAAAACTCAAGATGAAGTGAAGTTGGCTCGAGGACAAGTATCCTCGCCCATGTAGATTCGCAAAAGCTCAAGAGGATGCTTCGTCGAGCTTCGGGAAGATCTTCCGCCAAAGTAGGAGGAGTTAGGTCTTGCTCGTGAGGAGTGGTTTGGCATTAGGAGAATTCAAGATGAAATGAATGTCGAAACCGAAAACTCGGATCTGGCATCGAGGCCGTGGAAAGCGAGAAAAATTTGCTCGACCAACAACTCGCTTATTCTTTGAAGAGACCAACACTTTCATTTGGGTCTCGAAAATTTAAAAATGCAATAAGGAATATGTTGATTCCATGTCGAATTTCTCTTATATATGTGCCTTTCTTGGATGCCATCCGCTCTGCTAGACACATTGTAGGTCCCGAACGGGTTTTGAGGGCGGCGTCTGAAAGGGAGGGGTGAATAGACTTACGAAAACTTTTTTCTGCAATCGAGGTGTGATGGCGGTTAACTTTTCGAGTCTGAAGAAATCGATTTAGGTGATAACCAACTTACTAATCGTTGCTTGCGGTCGATTCGGTAACTATCAGTTTAATCGATGTTGTGTCTTGAAGCTTAAGTTTTACCCGTGAAAAACCGGTTTTATAAATCGATTCCAAAGTTAATGTTTTAACCAAATTTGGTGAAGTGTCGAAGGATCGGTCGAAGCTTGGTGCTAGGCGATCTCAACTTAGAATATGTATGCGCTTTAAAGGTTGTGTGCAATTGTGTAGACGGGTTAATCAAAGCAATAAAAAGGCACACAAGATTTATAGTGGTTCGGACAAACCAGTCCCTACGTCCCACTCTTCCCTATCACAAGGGCACCAACTTAACTAACCAATGAACTTAGTTTTATGTGTTAGTTCAACACAAAGATAATCCAGATATTTAAGGAGTTCTCACTCAACCGATCCCGAAATCGAACTAGAAACCCTAGTCCGAATCTTGCTTAAACAACTTAACCTAACTTTGGGTTTGGATAAGATTGTTTTTGGTTCCACCTATGAAATCTTTTCTAGTGTTTAAGGTAACTTTATCGGTAGATGAAAAATTTCTATGCTAAGAACTTATGGGATGAACACTTAATAAAATAATCTTCTTGATCGTGTTCTTCGTGCGGAAATCGATAATTGCTTGAGCTTCTTGATTGTTCGGTGTTTTCCATGTCTTCACTCTAAAGTGTGATCCCATATTTATAGACCTTGAAATCAAAAAGCCGTTGGAGAGCAATTTGAATTTCTCGGTTATATTAAAGTAGGTTGCGGGATTGATGTGACGCGTCTTGAGAACGGCTTCACGGCCGAAAAGTGAACTTGTATTTTATAGCCGTTATCTTAGAAAGCAAGATCAAATCTCTTAATTGTCGGCTCCGATCATACGTGTCTTGTTCTTATGGTTAACGACGACTTTTCAAAGGTTGTTCTTCCAACTAAGGTTGACATTCTTCTTGTTCGGATCATCGACGTATGATTAGGGTTAAACATCAATTTTCACTGGTGGTGAACGACCCCGATCAAAGGGCCGATCTACTGATCGATGGAGTCTTCTTTTTGCTTTGTTGACTTAGCTTCAACTAGCGGACTTACCGATGTAGGTCTTCCGGTCCGATCTTTTGGAAGTCATCGATCTTCAAGTATTCTGAGTTTGAGCTTTATGACTTGGTTTGAGATATCGACTAGATCGATCGATCGATCTTCCTGTTCTTCTCTAGCATTCAGTGCAGCTTGGATATCGGCTTCTCTTTGGATCTTCGGATCGACTTATACATATTGAGGTTCCCCTCAATACGTGACCTATCTATTACATCACCGTTTCTATACAAGAATTATCAACCGGTATACTATAGACGGTAATATAAACATCAGTCAGCTAACAGGTCTGACTGGTCCTATTACATGTGTTTCTGGAACTTTTATCAAAACTATAAATTTCCCAACACACATGCTCACTGCCGAACAGATTTCCCCGCTCATATCCCATTTTGAGAAATACCTGATCGACAACCCCCCGGATCGCAATCTTCCAATATTTGATTTGAGTGATCTGTGTGATTTCTCTAATCTTCCTGATGGGATCGAGATTGATGATCCTATCTTGGATGAGGAAGATGGTTTGGATGCGGACATTGTTGATACTGTCGACCAGACTCACCGAAATTGAGCAAGTTCGATCAAAAAGTCTAGAATCGAACAAAGGGACCTCCCCGTCGAATGTAACGTCTTTGTCTGGGCGAGCAAGATAGGCCCGATAATGTTGGAGGAGCTGTTCCTGAAGGGGCCGAGCAGATGGGGCAGGATTTGTTCGATACATCGCTTCCGCCCACCCCCAATAACGAATTTGATCCTTAGTGTTATTTTTGCTTTGCTGAACAATTTCCTCCGAACTCGTTGTGTAATTTTTTGTCTTCTTCTTTCTTGTTCGAACTATTTCGATGTTGAATGATTAAATTTGCTTATTGAACAATTTCCTCTAACCTGATCGGGTCGAGGATGAATTTTATTCTTTGATGAATGGTTGATGTTTGTCTTGTTTCCTAGTTTTTGCCTCTTTTCTTAATGAATTCAAACATGATCTTTGTCTATGTTCCACCACGACTTCTTTGGTTTTTGATTGTCTTATTGAGGTGCAATCAAATATGATTGTCTTATTTAGCTGTGACGGATGGGTTAACTTATATCTGACCCCCCATCTTGGTTCGTGATCGTCTTATTTAAAGCGATCAAAATTCGTGCTTTCGAATGCGTCTTATTTAGGTCGACCCACTCATCACTAAATATTTTTTCTTTGGTATCCTGTGGCACGAAGTCATCTTTTTTGCATCACAGCATACCCATCATTCACTTTGTTTGCGGTATCCGAAAGTAGTAATCGTTCGTCGGTGAACATAAACTTCGCTCGTTCGTCTTTGTTGAATTAAATGCAGTTTTGAATGCGACCTCGATAGGCTTCAACTAGAAAAACTTAACAAACAAAAAATGTTTTTTAAACATGTTGTATCATATTACAACCTTTACATTTGAAGAAGATACATTACACATAGTTATAGACGTCGGACTATGGTTTTGAATTTAAACATTGTCTAAATAGACATGAATTGGCCTCATTTAATTAATGAATTAATGTTGACAAGCATGAAGGCGGATCGGTCGTTTCACCTCTTTGGTAACATGCTCAAGTAGCATTAGCATAAGAATTTGTCCCTCCCGACAAGTTGTGATTATCGCAGAGCTGCCATGACACGTGAGCATGTAATGCGAGCACGCTTTCGCCTATATCATCGCGAAAGCAAGAGTCTACTTCATCATTTTGTCCCCTTCTGTAGATGCCTTAGCATCACCATCCTCACGTTGTTTTGTGCGGATACCACGACATCCCACCCCCTCAGAGGAGATTTTAGGGATGCGTAGGGGACTAATGATTTACCACTGCATAAGCAAAGAGCAAATGTGGAGGACAACCATAACTCTGCTGAAAGCATCTTGAGTCCGTAACGAGCACCAACCTTTGCTCGTGAGTGTAAATGAGGGTATAAAGCTCATACTAGAGTAAGTGCCTGGACAGATAATCGATTCAGCAAAATGATAGCTGAATCGAGTGCTGGATACTTCGTTTGGAGGCATACCAAACCAACTTTCACTCGATAACTGAATTTTCTTCTACTATGTTTGCAGTAATTTTTTCTTTTTTCTCTGTTTTTCTCCATTTTCTTGACTATCAATATGCATATTTATAGTACTATCCCAAACATGTCTTTGGCATAGCTAGTTGGTGTTGGCCTTCTTTTTAAATCCTCATTTTGACATATGTCCTTGTTTTTTGCGATTCTTATCTGAGGATTGACACACACCTCTTTTAGTTGCCACCACTTCTCAACTTGTTTTTGACACATATCTTCTATCTTTCAATAGAAGTGGCGGCTTCTAGAAGTTCCTAAAGAAGATCAAGAATTTGTGTCGAACACGGTGTGTTCTTCCTTCATGATTGTCACCGCTTCGTCTTAGTTAAATAGGTAATTATGCTCTCGCCGATTATGCTCGTCAAATTAATGGTGATTGTGCTCGGTCAGTTGTGCTCATCGTTACTGATAATATTTTTTCAGATTTGACGCATTCCACGAGTAGGACAATGGGACTCCATTCAGGTCTTCCAAATCATAAGCCTCGTTTAACAAACGTTCTATAACTCTGAATAGACCTTCCCAGTTCTCGGCCCGAACACACCACTTAGCACCCCGTTGCTCGTTTAGAACCCATTTCCCACGTTGAACACAGGTGTTCGGACTTTGGAGTTATAGAACTTTTCTGATCTTTTTTTATACATGGCGTTCTTGAAATCAACCTCTATCCTTCTTTCTTGCAACAGGTCTGCACTTAGGGCGAGTGCCTGGTCGTTGATGTGCTCTCCAAAAGTCATTGTCCGATAGCTCGGAATCTTTATTTCTGCTTGTATAAACCTTTCCGCACCAAATGCCGAACAAAACGGGGTTTCCGCAGTTGATGTTCTGAAAGTTGTTCGATAGGCCCATAATATTTCGGGCAACTCTTCAGCCCATCCTCCCCATTTGGAATTATCAAGCCTAGCCTTGAGGATATGCTTGATAATTTCATTGACAGCTTCTACTTGCCCATTTGATTGGGGGTAATACGGAGTAGAGTAATGCTTTTTAATGCCCCAGCGAGCACAATTTTGTCGGCAATTCACTTCCATCGAATTGTTTGCCATTATCTGTTACCAATGATTGGGGAAGCCCAAAACGACAAATGATATTTTTCCAAACAAAGTTCCACATTCTTTGTTCGGTAGCTTTAACAATAGCCTCGACTTCCGTCCATTTAGTGTAGTAATCAAAGGCAACCACATCATATTTTACTCCCGACGTGCCAGTAGGAAATGGGCCGATCAAATCGATTCCCCATTTAGCAAATGGCCACGGGCTGTAAACCGACACCAGTTCTTCAGGTGGGCTATGGATAAGTGGGGCATGTATCTGACACTTGTGACACGCGACGAGCGAGTCTTTTTTGAGGGTCGGTCAATAGTAACCTTGTCTGATAGTTTTATGTGCCAAAATAAGCCCACCTGAATGGTTTCCGCATACTCCATCATGAATCTGTTCCAGAATTACATGACCCTCTTCAGGAGTAATACACTTCAATAATGGAAGTGAGAAACTTCTTTTGTATAAATGCTCGTCTAAGATAGTATAACGAGCGACTTTGTAATCCGAGGTGAGTAAACTTGTGCTTTATTTTCGGGAGAAGTCCTTTTTGTAAGTAATTTAAAATTGAGTCATCGGGTTTTGTTGTTACCGAATCACATAGGCGACCACAACTCTGGGGATTGATGGCGAACAAGTTGTGATGACCACAATGTCTGTCGTGCTCGTCACTCCTTCTGCTGTTGCCAAACGTGCCAAGGCATCAGCGAAGGAATTATCCAATCGTGGTAATTGTTCTATGTAAACTTGTTCGAATTGTTCAAGCAACTCCTTTGCTAGTTGCTGATATTGTGCCATCTGTCCGCCTCTCGGGCCTCGTACTAAATAAATACTTGATATACGATTATTTGAGAATCATTGAAATCATCGACCTCTGAATTCCCATTGTCATATGCCCATGTGTAGTCCAAATGATCAAAGCTTCATGCTCGACTTCATTATTCGTGGCTGGGAAATCAAAACGGATGGCCGTTGTGAAAGTTTGTCGAGTTGGACTGATGAGAACCACGCCTGCTCCGGCTCTTGAACTTGTTGATGAGCCATCTACATACATATGCCATGGTTGGTCGACACCTCTTTCGGGCATTTGTGGATATGTCAACTCTACCATGAAATTTACCATAGCCTGGCCCTTCATTGCTGTTCGTGGTGCGAACGTAATGCCAAATTGGCCTAACTCCACCACCCACTTGAGTAATCTGCCCGCAGTGTTTGGTCAGTGGAGAACTTATCGCAATGGGAAAGTGGTTAATACCTCGACTGAGTGATCGAAAAAGTATGGTCGCAGTTTTTGAACACTCATAACGAGAGCATATGCAAGTTTTTCGGGGGAAGGGACGAGTTCTAATTTTGAGAACCCCGACTTACATAATAAATGGGCAAGTGTGTCGCTCCCTCTGCTCGAACGAGCACAGTGCTAATTGCATGCTCGGATGCAGCAAGATACAGATAAAGTTGTTTGTCTGGAACAGACTTAGACAATGTTCGAGTATCTGCAAGGTATTGCTTCAATGACTCGAATGCGTTTTGGCAATACTCTGTCCACTGGAATTTTCCTTTCTTTAATGCATCAAAGAAATGTTTGCATTTGTCCCCAGTTCGTGATATAAACCGGCTTATAGAAGCCAAGCGTCCAGTTAATTTTTTGACTTCTTTCACACTCCTGGGGGCCTGCATGTCGAGCATGGCTTGAATCTTTGATAGGTTCGCTTCAATCCCCCGTTGACTGACCATATGCCATAGGAATTTTCCCGAATGAACCCCAAAGCTGCATTTCTTCGGATTCAGCTTCATGTTGTACTCCCTGAGAATATCAAACGTTTGTGCGAGGTGGGTGATGTGGTCTTCCTTGTGCTCGTTTTTACCACAATGTCATCAATGTACACCTCAATTTTAGTACCTATGTGTTCGCCGAACATTTTGTTCACCAAACGTTGATACGTTGCTCGGCGATTCTTTAATCCGAATGAGCATGCGTTGTCAATGATACATATTCTTTTCAACTGCGGCGTCACTCTTTTTTTTGATCGTCCGGGATGCATGGGTATTTGGTGATAGCCCTTGAAATGCATCCATGAAAGTCATGAGCTCATGTCTGCTTTGTTTTCGACCAAATAATCGATATGTGGCATCGGAAATTATCTTTTCGGGCATGCCTTGTTTAAATCGATTGAAATCTATGCATAATCTCCAAGTTCCGTTAGACTTGCGGACGAGCACAGGGTTCGCAAGCCATCTTGGGCATTTTACTTCTCGAATCAGTTTATTATCGAGCAATTTCTTGATTTCACTATCCATAGCTGCATACTTCTCCGGACTGAACTTTCTGTGCTTCTGGATTACTGGAGTTTGTGTTGGATCGAGGTTAAGAGAGTGACATGCATGTTTAGGATCAATACCAACCATGTCCTCGTGCGACCAAGCGAACACATCCAAGTTTGCTTGAAGATATGCTATCATTTCTGTTCAGAATGGTTCCGATAATTCCGAACCAGTGAATACTTCTAATTCCAGTATGTTCGGGTCGATATTGACAGACTCCAGTTGTTCAACAAGCGTTGCTCGCTTCCTTTTTTGCTTCCTTCGAGGATCTTCGATCGACCCCCGGTGTTCATCATCTACCTCCATAGGTTCAAAACCTACTCGAGGTACTAGATCCGGCAACTCATTTGGTAGATCAATGTTCATTAGATCTGGGAGATCTAGGACATGAGTTACCATCCCGGATTCTGTGTTCGCGCGTGGAGGTGTGCTCGTCAGAGAAGGTGTAAGCGTTCTCGGTAATATGTTCGCCTGTTGGCTTGATTCCCCGATTTTCCATGTTTGCTCCATCATGTTAATGATACTTTGCTTTTCTGGTGCGCATGACATCAAACAATCTCGAGCTTTTTTTTGGTCATCTTTTACGCTACCCGTTCCCTTTTGAGTTGGAAATTTAACACAATAGTAATAAGTCAAACAGGCAGCTTTAAATTCCTGAATAAACGGAGTGACCTAGAAACCCATTATAAGTAGACGGAGCATCGACGATTACAAAATCTAGCATTCTAGTTCGTCGGATCTCCGGATTTAGAGTTGACTCTAGCTCGACTCCTAACCTGATCATACCATAGGGCCGGGTTACAGATTCCCCGAAACCCATGATGGTGTGATCACATGGTTCTATATAACTACTTAGGTCCCCAACTTGCTTCTCCATTTGGTGCAGAGTGTTGACGAACAAAATGTTCGCATATGCTCCGGTATCGACCTGGAGGCGATGCACCTTCAACCGAGAAGACGAGCGCTGATGGTTAGAGAGTCATTGTGGGGGGTGATTATGCCATCGAGATCGTCTTCTGAGAACATGATTTGGTGAGAGGGTGGCGTGCTAGCTGATGTGCTCACCACCTTCACCTGATGGATGCTTTGCATGGCACGCATCTCCATCTTCTTTCGTCTGTTCGATAATGTCGATGCCTGATAGCATCCACCCACTGGACCATAATCAGGATGAATCATGTTGATTTCTTGACTTTCTCGACCTCTACCCATAGTAGGAGCCCCTCTTTTAGGTAATTCTGACCTCTTACGGGATTCCTCGGGATCACTGTCAGATGTTTCTTCGGCCTTTCGCTTACCCCTACGATCTCCTGTTTTTTCTGTTCGGGAATCTCTGTTCGCCGGCTTTTTTAGGAACTGCGTGAGACGGTTCTCTTCATATAACTTCCAAAGTTGACGAAGTAAATCGCGACAATCTTCGGTATTATGTCCGATGTACTCATGATAATTACAATACTTGGAAGTATTAAGCTGATTTTTATCCATCATGATTCTTTGTGGCTTATTCAACATGTCCCGATCTTTGATTTGATTAAAAATTATTTCTGCTGAAACGCCCAGAAGACTTCGTAGGGCGTTTGCTTCTGCTCTTTCTTCGAATGGTTTGAAAGACCCTGGGGGTTTATAACCTCCCTCATTCATTACCTTTTTACAAAAAAACTTTTTTTGTTGTTGTTTCCTGACCCAATCGTGATTGGGCGAGCAGATCCTGCATGGCTATGATCTTGGTTGCTCGCTCTCGGAATTCGGAATATGTGTTCGGCCAATCCTGATGCATGGCCTTCCACATATCCGTATTCAGGGTCAGGCCTCCGACCACCGTGAGGATCTTGACATCCTCTTCAACTGGGGCTCCATCATACAAACATTTATCAAATCTTTCGATGTATGCTCGATCTGACTCACCCTTTAACTGGGAAAAATGTGCCAACCTTTGTTTAGGTGCTGGGCGAGCACACATGGATGAGAAATGGGACAGGAATTTCTGTCCCAGTTGGGCGAAAGACGTGATGGACGCAGCGGGCAGAGTAGAAAACCATCTGTGGGCACGGTCGCCCAACGTCATGGGAAATGATCGGCACTGAGTTACGTCGTTGCCCCCATGGCGATCATAAAATCTGAATATTTGCTGAGGTGAACATGTGGGTCAGACTCAACATCGAACATAGGAATTGGTGGTCGGATCTTTGCCACTTTCTCTTGTATTTTGGCTGCCATGATCGCTGGTGTTAGTGGCGAGCAGGGCATTGTGCTCGCCCGAGGGAGTCCTTTCGTTGCGGCCAGGTCGGCCTGTAAACCTTCAATTGCTTTTTGCATTTCTACAAATTTCGTGGAACTAACAAACTTGGATCGGGGCTGTGTCCCATCATGAGGACCCAGAGGGTCATGCTCGTGATGGGGCAGTCCCCCTTTCCAAGTTCGTCCTTGACTACCCAATCGATGATGGATAGACAACTTAGTTCCAACCAATTTTTGTTCGGGATGCGGGCTATCATGAGGATTTGAGGGAACCAGCATGTTCGTCGGTTGTTCCCTCCCGGGATCCTGTCGCCTATGATTGCCGATTCGATCTTTAGCGGAGAGCCTCAAACGTCCAAACGCTGATGGTTTGGACCCTTGAGGTTGCTCGTCATCCGACATATCATCAGCCTTTTTGTTGGCCCGCTTCCGTGCAGCTTTCAATTTAACTTGCTCGCTATCAGGTGTATGCGAGCGTCGATCATCATCATCTTGAACTTTCAACTTGGTCAACTCTTTTTCGGCCCTCTCTTTCTGTGCTCGCAACAAGAAAGTGATGGCCTTTGTTGTGGCCGCCGGATCGTTGGTGATATCTTCAAGACTGATGGTTTCCGCGGTCTGATTTTTGTGAGGCTGATGTTGAGCCTCTTTCTGATCGTGAGGTCGGCTTTGTCCCGACCTCTTCATCTGAGTATTCCTAGATTGAGGCATTATATTTCTTTTTTCTACCTCGGCTATCTACGGGATTGTGTATGGGTTAGTTTTTTCTACCCTCCTTCTAGCGTCAATTGTTGCGAGTCGTTTTTTATGGAGAATATTATGTGGCTAATTTGATAACAACTCACAAACAAAATAAGTACGTGTACTATATATGGTAAATAACAGGAAATTGTTGACCTAGTTCGTCAGTGAATGACTACTCTGGGGGCATGCCAAGCCAGGGATGTTGTATTGCGAGATTTACATACACAATACAACATACTTTTCATGAGATAAACTTCTATGAAAGAAGATGATTTGGAGAGTAAGTGTGTAAGTGTTAGGGATTTTTCCGAGTATGGATGATTTGTGAACTTTTTTCTGAACCTCACCCCTCTGGAAAATTTTTTGTGAACCTGTCTCTTGTTCTTTTTTCTTCTATTTATAGTACTTTGACAAGCATGAGCTGAAGACTTTGTATCTTGTAAGAACTCATGTGATGCTGCCACGTTTTCAATTTCGTCTTCCTGGTTGACCTTTATATTTGCTTGTTCATATGGCACTCTTTTGGTCGTCCAACTCATATTTTGCTCGATTGGCTCCCTGTTCGCCCCTTCGGACATATCAATTTTATACAGGAACATTGTCCTCATCAAGCATATCTGTGCTCAGGTTAACTGAGTCTTCAGGTTATCTGAGCCTTCAGGTTATCTGAGCCCTCAGGTTATCTGAACCCTCAGGTTATCTGAGCCCTCAAGTTATCTGAGCCTTCAGGTTATCTGAGCCTTCAGATTACTCAAGCTTACTGAGTTCAGCTCTTCTGAGTTCAGACATCCTGACCCTTAGGTCACTTGACTCAGGCTATCTGATTTCTTCTTGCCTGATCTGATCAGCTCGACGGATCAGATCAACATCTCTTCAGGATCATCTCAAAATTGCATCAAGTCATCATGCCAGATTTGGCAAGCTGCAAGCGTGTTTGCTTGATCGGCCAGTGGTGAGCCAGCGAACAAACGTGTTCGTTCGGCGAGCGGTAAGCCAACGAGCAAACTTGCTCGTTCGGCGAGCGGCGAGCCGCCGAACAAATGATGTTTGTTCGGCGAATGGCGAACCGACGAGCAAACTTGTTTAGTCAGCGAGTGGCGAGCTGGCGAGCAAATATGTTTGGTCGGCAAGCAGGGAGCACACTTGTCCATCGAGCATGATTATTTTAATAGTTGATTAATACACCTGTCCCTTCGACGTGTTCGATTAAATTGAATAATTATATCGAACACAACAGTATACAAGAGGTACAAAGTTCAATTCCCCATATCTACCACACACACACACACATACATATATATATATATACTAATTATTTTTTGAATAATTTCTAAATTATTAATATTATTTTTGAATTTTTTGAACTGGATCTATTTATACATATATAATAACAAAATATTATACCAAAAAAGAAAAAAATTCAACAAAAAAATAATTACAAATTTTTTAACTAAATGTATTTATACATATATAATAACAAAATGTTATACCAAAAAAGAAAAAAATCATCAAAAAATTTATTACAAATTTACATAAAATTTTTAAAGTGGCACATTAATGATTAGTAATATAAAATATTATATTTTGTAGTTGTTATGGATATATTTTTAAAAAAAAATCTATTACTTCTTCCATTTTTTTTAGATTGCTCACTTGATTTTGACACGATTTTTAATTAAGAAATTCTTTATTAATATTTAAAGGTAATAAAATAGCTTTTTGATAAGGGTATTTTGCCAATTTTAGTGAATAAGATAAAAAAAATAAGTTACTTTTGTATACAATTGTTAGTGACATGTGATGTAATTTAGTGATGTTTGTAAGGGGTAGCATGAACTGTATAATTACTTTATTGTTATTTTGAGTATGTGATAAAAGATGGACTTTTTAAATTTTGAGCAATCTAAAAAAGACGAGGAGTATTATATATATATGAAAATGTATAATTTAAATACTTATTTGCATTATAATATTACATGATATTGAATTTAAATTGATTAGTTCAATTACCATAAATTAGTTGCATGAGCTATTAACATTAGACTTAAATTGTTAGTTGAATAATTTTTAATTAAATTATTAGTTGACGTTATTAGTTGAATTGTCAAATGATACCAGGAATTGGTTGTGATAATGCTCGATTTGTTTACTTATTTGTATAATTCTTTTACAGGATATAATATTTAAATTGATTAGTCCAATCATGGACGGATCCAAAAAAATTTCATGACAGGGCACAAAAATAAATAATATAAAAAGTAGATTTTCCTGTGAACCCAAGTTCACGTGAATTCTATTTTTTTTAATATCACGATTATGCATATATACTATCACTATCTTAAAAATTATTTAATTTTTTCAATAGTAATAGTGCATATACATAACAGATCTACAAATTCTTTTAAATGAAATATTTGTATGATTAACTAATTATAACGCTGGTAAAAACTCATTTAAGTCATTATATAATAATTAAAAAAAACTATGGGGGCACGTGATCCCGACATAGGACATGTAGGTCCATCATTGAGTTCAATTACTATGAATTAGTTGCATGTACAATTGACATTAGACCTTGGATTGTAAAAAGATACTAGGTTCGTTGTAATAAAGCTTGGTACCCACATTTTTAAAAGAAAATACTCATCGAGACTAACTTAGGACAAAGAGTGTTGATTCGATACTGACTTCATCAGATAGTAGATTCTCTTTAACATCTTAGAAAAACAATTTTGACTAATGATATCTTATGATGTGACCATTAATAAGAATTATAGATAATTATTAAAACATTTGACTTTCTTAAGGAGATCAATTTTAATCATGGGTAGTTATATGTTATCATGTTCAGAGTAACTAGAGGGGACAATTTAAAATTTTTGACATGCAATGGGAATTGAGAAGACGATAATAGGTGACAATCAAAGTGGTTTAGAAGGAAACAATTCAAAATTGTAAGAAAAAAATACCTTTAAATTGTATTATTTAACAATGTAAATTTTTTTAGCAGTTGGAGCGCCACCCATTTCTCATGTCTGATTGCAAAAAGCAAAATATGTTCATCAATCGTGCGTCGCAATGAAAAAAAAAAGAAGATAAAACAATATATTAAAAAAAAAGATTATTATAATTATTATAAGTAAAATATTTTTTTATAATTTATTTAACACAAAAATGAATACTTTTCATATCATGTTCATTTTATACTCACAAATCGTGCAACGCACGGGTGATATACTAGTATTTTTAACTTCATTATGTCCATTATTTATCTCTTCATTTTACTTCCATTTTTCTAGGATTCTCTCTCTCCCTTTCTCTCTCTCAACTTTTAATAATTTTTCACTCCTATTTTTAACGGCAAAGTCTCATGTGCAACTGGTGCACGGATCTAAAATTTGTGCACTCGCCTAACCCTACCCATGTATCCACAGAACATGTCTAATATATTCAATGGTCAAATATTTTTTTAAATGAGTCATTCAATTGCATGAGTGTACGGTGCACTTGGGTGCACAAGAGACTCACTCATTTTTAACTCCCTTTAACTTTTTAACACTATTCTATTTTTCCACATTAGTTCTCTTATTAATTAAACCACTATTTAATTCAAATGAGCTGAATTAATTTTTTTAGTGGTCTTATTTAATTGTTTTGTATAAAATTAAACAAATAAATTTCACTTTTACAAAATTGATATGATAAATTATTAATTTGATAAAAATCTCAATATAAGGTTTTCTAATAAACCTAATAACTTTAAAATAGTGTGACTTTTTTTTTAATTTTATTGATTTTTGTAATTGTTGTTTCATGACACAGTATTATTTGACTAATGTAATGAATATTTTGTCATCTATTTCATTAAATAATTAATTTTTAGATGAATTTTGTTTAAATAGATTTAAGATAAATATATTTTTTTATTAAGCTTTTCTTTTCTTTTTTGAATATTTAATTTATTTAATTATGTACATATATTCATTTATTATATCAGAAAATCTCTTACTAAAAAACTAAAAACAATATTGATGTTGATAAACATTGCATATAATTTTTTAAAGATGTAATATATAATTAAAGTTTCAATGGACTAAATCTTATCTTATGCCTAGTGAATTGATAATCTAATATTAATATACATAAATAAGAAAAACAAATTATATATAGAATTATCATATTAAAAGAGAATTTTGTGTGACATACGTGAGGCAAACCTTCACTTAAATCTTGGGTCATGAAAGTATTTTTTAAGCTAAATTGGAGCTATATAAATTAATGATTTATTACATAATATTGTAAATGAGACCGAGCATCGCTCGGGTGAAATACTAGTGAAAATAATAACTAACGAGTAACGACTATTCAATGATGAATAGTAAAAAAAATATTCCAATCAATCTGATCTTGAGCCACACTTACATGAGACAGTTTCACGGTGAGATGAAGTATAAATTGAACATTGACATTTTAACACTTTGAGAGGAATGACTGTGATTTGTGCTAAGTTGTACTGTTGTCTCATACATGAGACCGTCTCATATGAATTTTTATCTTTAATTTTTCAATTAAGAGTTAATTCTAAATAAATACACGACCTATATGTCAAGTATTAATTTAATTACAGCCTTCAAGATTATAGTTAAAAAGTCCAACCTTAATGTTGTTGCAAATCGATACATGTTTTTTTTTCATCCGATCAGTGACAGATGATATGGCTCGCCAGACTTGTCATGTATTACACAGTTTATTTTTATTTTGATACGTTATTATGTTTTATCTACGTTATTGTGACAAAAAACCTCAAGAAAACTCATACTCGTTATTGGATTTTCTGTCAAAATAATGTAACAAATAAAATAAAAATTAAATCGTATAATCCTACATTACAAGTCTAGCGAGACATGTCATTCGTCACCGGCCGGAGAAAAAAATATGTATTAATTTGCAACAACATCAAAATTGAGTTCTTTTATTATAATTTTAAAAATTGTGATTAAATTGATACTTGACATAAATATCGTGTATTTATTTAGAATTAACCTTTTAATTAATTAAGTAAATTTAAAGATTACCAAGTAGAATATTAGATCTTAACAAAGGTTTGAGATTGATTAGATAGACCTAATACAATAATTAAATCCTTTGTAGAAAAGCTCAAATTTTTTTTTTTTTTGGAAAAAGGAGTAAGACTCATGTGAAGATTATTTTTCACTTATAAATTAGTATAATAATATTTATCAATTTTTATTATTACATTTATAAATTAATATTATAGTTTTGAATGTTATGAACATTAGTTTATAAAAATAATGGTATCAATCTACAGGTGTAATAATATCAATTTCATACTATATATTTCCCCAATTCTGTTTTTTGTTTGAACATTTATAAATGACAAGGATTTTAAGAAAAATATTGTTAATTAACATAAAATTGGGTAAAACAGGTTTGATGGAGGGGTATGAATATCATTTTTGTGACATATAATTTAAATAAGAAATATTTGTAATGAATATTTTTAAGTTAAGAAAATTACTTTATTTACATTTAAAAAGATAATAAATTAAAATTAGGGCGTTCAATTAAAAAAAATAGCTAATGTTCCGCAATTTCTCAACACGTAAGATATTCAATCGCAAGTGTATGGTGTCTATCCTAGTGTGGTAAGTACGAGTCGATCCCACAGAGAAGGGTTAGTGTAACAACGATTTTCGTTAGCTCGATTCTATCTAGACACGATTGATTTTTAGGAAGGTTTTAAAAAACTAAAAACTAATTCTAAATGGTAACTAAAATGTCACTAAGAAAGCAAATAAAATTAATCCAACCAAATCAACAAATAAGCTCATGAAATGAAAATAACAAAAACAATAAATAAAGAAAATTGGTTTCAAGGCAATTGCAATATTTAGAAATCCATTTATGGTTAACGACTCATTTAAATGGTATTGTGCATTTTTCTATAGGGTTGATCACTAAATAATGAATTATAATAATTTTTCAATCAATTCAATCCAAATGAAACGTTACAAAAGCATGTATTTCTACCTAGCTAGTGCAATTCAACCCGAAAAAGCACCTAAGATCATCTACTACCCTCCCAATAGTTAAACCTGTCTCGAGCTTATAATAAATTGGGTGGTGTGCTTAAAGATCTATTAATGGAATAAATCTCTCGATCTTACCCCAATTAACATCAAATAAGTCATGCTATTATGTACGCTAACAACATGCTTTCTAAGAAATTAAACACACAAATAGGAGTAAAAACACAAATACCAATTAAATAAGAAATTAATCCATAAACTTCAATCCAAATATGCAAAGTCCTAGAACCAAAATGGTTCTAGAAATATTCTACCCAATCTCAATTACAATAATAAAAAAAAACAATAAAATAAAAGGGAAAAAAAATTAAACTATTGTAGGTGGTGGAGATGGAAATTCCCCAAGTTAATGCCCCTTCATGAGCTCCAAGTGTCAAGAAATGAACAACCCTAATTAATGTGTTGAGAGATAGGAATGGGGGACTGCCCAATATGAGCTATACCCCAAAATCTGAAGCCCTGTTTCCTTTGAGTCCCATATATCGCTGAAATTTTTGTTCCATGGAATAAGTCGCTGAATTTAATGGCCTAAAAATCCCTCAGCTTGCACGTTTTCTTTTTAATCACAAGTGACGAGTGATTCATATAGAGAAGGGTAGGGGGAGCAAAAAATATCATGCAATTTTCACTCGAAACAGCTAATAAAAATTAGGATGGGGAAGTACCAAGTTTTATGGAATAGTTTGTGAAAAACTTTTGTAATTATTGGTCGGTTAAACAATTTGTTTGAAAAGTGAATAAGTGGCATTTGATTTTTGAGAATCTTTCATGATTATTTGTACAAGCCACGTGGAGAATCTTATAATTAACGTAAACACATCTGTATTTAAGTTTGAAACAACTCTTTGATTTTCAAAACCAGCCACCTGCCAATTGGAAGCCCGCCCACGGATTAGTCTACAATGTACATAGCAAAACCCGCTTTCTCTTCACTTTTCAAACACGCTTTTACAATAGTGTGCATATATAGTAATACACACACCATTCTCTTTTCTTGAGTAACAAGTTGAATTGAACCCCCCACTGCAAAAACAAAGTTGGAAATTGGATTATTTGCTTCGTCGATCGAAAACCAGCATCGTTATTTCTTCGATTTCGTTCTGTTTCCACAATTCTCTGGGAGAAAAGAGATGGCAGAATCGTCCGGCGTAAAATCTCAGTTCGAATCCGTCAGGGGATGGGTCGTGGAAAACAAGCTTCGCGCTGTTGGTAAGCTTCTTCATCCGCAATTCAACTGCTTAATTTGAATGTTGAAATTCGTATGAATTGATTCGTTAAATGTATTAGTCTAATTTAAGTAATTTAAATTCCGTAAGACTCGTTTGCGATTTTCCCGTGTGTGTGATTATCTGATTTGGAAATGGATTATTGAAGGGAGTTTATGGGCTAGCAGTGTAATCGGATCGTTGGCGTACAATTGGAGTCGACCTGGAAAAGCTAGTGTTAAGATCATTCACGCTAGGTACTTTAATTCAATCATTCAATTCTTTCAGTATTATGATTATCTTAGTTAGATTATCTTCTTAAATTTCCTGTTTCCTGGTGATTAATGTTTGGATGCCTTGTGATGGAGTTATATAGAGCAATAACTTAGTTAAAGCTGAATTATCTTGTTAGATGATTTTGTTTTGGCAATTGGCATTGCTTTGAATTATGGTAGATTTTGTTTCTTGTGTGATTTATGCTTTACCTTGATTATCAAATTGTGAGAGCCCTGCATTTGCCATACAAACTAAGTGCTCAAAATCGAACATTCGTAGTTCTATTGTTCGATACAAGTAAAGAGAATAGCTAAACTTTTGCAGGCCTTCTTTTTTAAGATTTCAATTTTTAACTATCCATTACAGTAGGGTGTTTGTTTCCATTCTCTTTTCCCCCTTCTCTGGAACAATCACTTTTAATTTCATCGAATTAGTTTGGTAAACTCACTGATTTTCTTTCTGCGTACTGCATATAAACACAACAGATTAGGTTTTTCGGTTTGACTTACCATAGAAGAGAAACATACTTAGAAATGATGACACGGTAGAAATCGCAGAAGTTTGCTAAGTTCATGATACAGTATTATTTGACACATACCCTTTAAGAAAAGGATCAGTTAATACCTCCTTCATTAAGCTCTTGTTCTGTAACAAATCTGAATGATGCTGCTCGTATTATATAATTTATATTCTTGAGTGAAGAAGGGTAATCGAATTAAAATAAGTTCTGTGATTCTTGAAGAATGTTCATAGGGAAAGGTAATGACAATTCAAACAAGAGTTGCATGACTTATTATACTACTACTAAAAGATCATATTCAATATTCAACATGCTATATATGGTGGATAATACTGTTCTTTGTTTCCAAGTCATCTGTTTTATGTTCTGATTATATGCCATTCAAATTCGTAATCCATATTATGTAGTCCTCTTTTACGTTTGTGTGAATGCCATGGTTTAAATGTTATTGATTTCATCGTGTTAACGAACTATTATGCCTTCAAATTGCAGGCTACACGCGCAAGCTCTAACACTGGCTGCATTGGCTGGAGCCGCTGTGGTCGAGTATTATGACAAAAAAGCTACTGGGAAAACTACAGAACGATATGCAAAGTTTCTTCCTTTGGACTCATACTCCAAGAATTAGATGGGAGGAAACCAGTTTCTTATTCACCTACAAGGAGCTATGACGGAAATAAGGGCTGCTTCATTTTGTGTATACGTCCGTATACGTAGATATTAATAATGATTGCGTATTTTTGTGGTTGATTACATTGTATTATCTTTGTGCATATACTCGGATATTGGTTTCTCTTTGTCTTAAAGATTCGTTTGTAACTTTTCTGGAAACTAACCAGAAGTTGTACATGCATTTTTTTGCAGCAAGGGCATTGAGTTTTTGAACTGGTATTTTCATGAATCTTTGCATTTATTTGAAGCATCACTGTTAAAACAAGGTTGTTGATTTTTCATGACCCGTTTAATTTCACACTCTCTTGTCCAAAGTCCAAACCTGTCAGCCCAAAGCCCCAACTTGCTAGCCCATCTAACATTCTTAAATTTATCAACTGATACCAACACTTTATCACCTGTCAGTCCAAAGCCCCAACTTGCTAGCCCATATGCCATTTACTCATACCTCAACACTTTATCACCTCTAAGAAATATTATTCTACTTTATAATAAAGTTAAATTGTCTATTATACCTTCAACATTTTATCACCTCAAATATTAATAAACAACTCTACATTAAATACGTGCACACAATAATTGTATAAAAGAGTTTGGGATGGAGGGAGTATCAATTTTAAGTTAGACTTTTTATTAACTAATTTATAAAAATAAATTATATATATTTTTTAAAATTATACATTACCTAATTTCATAATTTTTATACTAACTATATATATTTATTGTGTAAATTAAAATTGTGCTACTCATTACAATTTAAACAAACTAGTGCGCGATCTTAGTAGAGTTATGTTTAGTACCATTATGTTTGAGTATATTGACATGTTTTATTAACGAGTTCGAATAAATATTTTTCGAACTAAATCTAGAATAATTTGCAAACATATTGATTTGATTATATCCTTAAATATTCGACTTACTAGATTTTAATACAATAAATTACACATTTAGAAAATATACTTGAGGAGTTGGTAAGATGTGAAATTTGTTCACAGTGAAATTGGTTTTTTTATAGGCATACTCTTTAGTAATATAAGTCACACACTTTAGTAATATAAGTCACACACTTCAGATATCACTACGATACACTCTCTGTTATAATATAAGTCACACTCATCACTTTTAAGAGTAATACTCTTTATAGTAAAAAGTCACACCCTTTATAATAAAAAGTCACACTCATTAGTAATATAAATCACACTCCTTAACCAATTTCACCGTAAAACTTGTTCACTCTATACTTTGTCATACTTGAATTATACCGTGCACGGGATAGTTTCTCTTCAAATAAATACTTAATTGGTGAGTAAATTACACATTTACCAGATTTTAGTCGTTGAAATTTAAAATCAAATGACTTAATAAGAGAACTTATTTACATATAAATAAGAAGAGATGCATTACTGTCCCAAAAAAAAAAAAAAAAAGGCCTAGCGTGGGCTTTTTTAGTTGATCAACAAGCAAAACCTCAAGCCCAAATAAGAACCCACAAACACAGCCCATTCCCAAATAAACCTTACTCCATAAAAACCCTAATTCAATCATATTCCCGTTTTCTCTCTCATCGCCGCAGCTCCATCGACCTGATACGGGTAAGTTCGCTTTCTCCGTTCTTCACTCTATTCATCCACGCCGTTTCGTTTCTGAAATTGTTTTCCGAATTCCATTTAGAATCTCAATTGCGCCGGAAAGATGAGGCAAGGAGGAGCTACGAGTGGTGGGGCCCAGAAGGGAGGGAAGAAGAAAACGGTGACGTATGTGATCGATTGCGGGAAGCCTGTGGAGGATAAGATCATGGAGATCGCCTCGCTGGAGAAGTTTCTGCAGGAGCGCATCAAGGTCGGCGGCAAGCCCGGCGCTCTCGGCGATGCCGTTACGGTTACCCGTGACAAATCGAAGATCACCGTCACCGCTAGCGATACTTTCTCCAAAAGGTAGTTTAGACTTTTGATGATTGTTATTTATTTATTTTCTTATTTTGTGTATAAGGTTTTTTAAATTTGGACCTATTGTTTAATTGCTTTCTAAATGTTTCAAGCTTCTTGAATGTGTATTTGAAATTTGGAACGTTCGGATAATATGAATAGATTGATGTTGGAGGCTAGAAAAAAAAATTACTAATTTCTTGGGCTTGTTTAGAGTTAAAATTATTTGAGGAGGTTTCAAAATGATAATATGAAGTATGAACATTATTTTTACTGTAATGAATTCATTTAAAACAATTCATTTATTGGGGAAAAAAAAAGTTGGTTATCCTTGAATATGAATCAGACTAGGCAATTAAGTCATCTTACCCAATATGTTTGAACTTGATGCATTTGCTTATCTGTGGATTGTGTTGAAGTACTTTATTTCACTCTTCACTCTTGACACCTATTTATTATCTTGAAAACCTGAATTATTGACAATATTTAAGGAAATAGGAAGAAATTAGCTATATGATTTTATGCCCGTGAGTTATTTTGAGAGTCATACAAAGGATTGTTGCAGCATTTGGTTAACATTGTACTTTCTAAACATTCAAATATCCATTGTGCTTACTTTTGCAGCCAAGTTTGATTAGTGGATTTTCTTTTTCTTCTTTAATCAAACCCCATTTTGTAATCTTACTCAAATGTTTTAATAACCACTGTTGGTCGTTTCATTCAGGTACCTGAAGTACTTAACAAAGAAATATCTTAAGAAGAACAACGTGCGTGATTGGCTCCGGGTGATAGCTTCGAACAAGGATCGAAGCGTCTATGAATTGAGATACTTCAACATTGCTGAGAATGAGGCCGAGGAGGAGGATTGATCAATGCGTCCTATCTTTTTACATTTTTTCCAGAGGTTTTGGTTTGCTTAGTGTTCTGCAAGTTAGACATCTAATTTGATCTGATGGTTCACCAAATGTAGTATTAAAGTTTTGCTCTTCTTGGATTGGAAGTGGATATATGATCCTGAAATTAGTGGGTGTTTTTGGTTTATATTTCTTGGCTCATCTGTGAATTCAATCGAGATATATGTTCTCTCTTGTTTTCCAATTACAAATATGTGTTGTAGCGTCTTTTGAAATTTTGACCACTAACTTACAAACTAATACAACTATACTTATCAACTGATATAATTATACTTATAAATTGAGATCATAGTATTAAATGTTATAAGTATTAATTTATAAGAGCAGTTATATCACTTTATAAGCGTAATTGTATGAGTTTTATAATATGAACAAATTTTATAGGTGAGTTTGTGTTGATATTTGATCATAATATAGTTAATGAGATCATTTGATTTAACTGGAGCTCGTAAATCTACGAGTATAATATAGTAAATAGGATCATCTCATACAAGATTTGGAACTCATAAATCTATGAGTTATTATGATCAACTCATACAAATTTATGTCTTAAGCGAAATGAATGTCATTTATACATTCTAAGCCCAATTATCCTAGAAAGTGTCTACAAAACAACCCAAAAAGATTATAAACACGTATAGCATCCTCAACAGAGAAATGTATTTCACATTTTATATTAGATAATACTAACTCCTAATATCACGTCCAAAACTTCTGTTGGTAGAAAGTTGCATTATTCAAATGCAAACATAGGAAGAATGGTAATTCGCAACACCAAGTGAACTTTGGTTATGCATTAGGCAAATAATACTCAGAATACTGCTTAGTGATAAGATCATAAAATCGGGTTTTCATTAGACAGTAATCAGCTTTACCTGATGCTTACCCTCCTCGAACAGAACACATGAAATCCAAATCTCATGGCTTCTCATCTTCAGACATAGATATAACGATACTCGCTTTGTTCTAACCAAAATCTGTTTCTATTAAATCCTCGGTTAAGGAGAAAGTAAAGACAAAAGGTATTGTAAATCCATCGTGATAGCTTACAAAATCAGTGAAACATAACTTCTTTAACAAAGCTTCAGTGCTAACTTACTCAACAACATTTAAGCCAATCTCAAAGTCAAACATCCAGTTGAAAGTTTACCCGCTCGAAAAGTATTTCTCTGTAATTAAGACAACACAGCTCCAAATCAAGTCAAAAGACTGCTCCAGAATACATATACCAACCAAAAGAACAGGTGGCAACCTCTAAAGTCATCAAACAATTCACAAAGTAGAATTAGAGAACATGATGATTCCAGTTTTTAGAAGTGCCCTGTTCAAAAGTTTACAGAAATGAGTGATCTCGAAAAGATAGGCATGAAAAAGTATGATATTTTTGGTAGTTTTGTGTGAATTACCTGTAACGAACAAAAACTATTTACATAGGGCAACAATCATCTTCCAATCCCTTTTCTGTTTCCTATGCTAACAGGGGATGTAGGATTCATCTTTGTTCCTAGTTTCCTTCCAGTGCGCTGGATAGCAGCTTGCTTCTTTCGATAATTGTGGGTCTTTCTTCTACTGCATTATTTATTGAACTATTACAATAATATTTTCACACAGGATAACTCACCTTCAGCTTCTCAGTCTTTTAACTGAAAGTGGCCTATTCACGCATAATCTGAATATAACTAACAGCATCTAATTCAAGAGAATAAAAGACACTGTAATACCAATATATAGCATGAAGGATGCTCACTTCCAAAGAATAGCAGCAGACAATGCCCAGAATAATATAGACCTTACCACCCCACCCCCAAATGATATAATAATAAAGCCAAATACTTCTACTCACCAGCATTTTAAAATGGTATTTGTTGGTCAGTATTAGTTGTTTTCATTAAACAGTACTAGTCGTGAACCAATTGAACCGTGCAACTGGTGCACACAAGTATTGCTATTTATAAATGGTTCCAGATGCTTTGGAAACTAAAAGTGTTTCATTAATATTTCTAAAGACCACTTATGATTGAAGATGCTCAAGTCCTTCAGAATCCTCTCTGATGACATAACTATTTGGGCTAAATTTCAGGGTTTAATAGTATCTAGAGAACCAAGTAATATGCAAGTATCCAACATGGAAAAAGATACATGCTTCCAAGATAGTCATTGAACAGAGGGTAAATAATTCCAAGATGGTCATTCCAAATTCTTGCCCATCCTTTTTCCATATTTCCTGTCTGAAACACCACATATACAAAATAAATGCCTGACCTTGCAAACAACAGCCCAGCTGTAAGAACCATTCCTCCGACAGCCCAAGAAACTCTTTCACTGAAGGTCATATCTGCAATCCACTGCCTGTAATCTTTGAGGACCCAAGCATTCTTTTCTTTGGGTAAAATCTCGGAATTTGAACTTTTCCATGAATTTGCAATATAATCTAGACTACCCTTCCCACCGTAGCATAACGATTCATCAGAAGGCCTGACAGAGAAACCTGCAGCATGGCAGAGCTCAGTTCCATTAGAGACCCACTCGGAAGCTCTACCACAAACAAAGTCACCTAGTCCACATGGTGCTAGATCCTGAAACGTGATTGTGAAATCAGCAAGTTTACTGAAAATTGATTCATGGGAAAAACATAAAACAAAAAAAGGGTAAAATTATGACAATCCCAGACCCAGTACAGCAACACACCATCAAGCAAAATACATTAATTATTTTCATTATATAATTTCACATTCTGAACAATTTATGGTGACACCATGTTGGTCCTACAATTGTTTAAACAATACTAATGCATCATAATTAACGATGAACCAAAAATTGAGCCAAGTCCTTAAAATTTGGAAAAATCGAAACTATAAAAAGACCTGTGACTTTGCATCCACAGCGAAGTATGCAGTAGAGCATGCTTCATAAACTCTATCACAAAGGGATGAACATATTCGGGGAGGTCCTCGCTGTATCCCCACCCGTGGATCACAGATAGAACATTCCAATAATTCCCATAATTGCAAGCATTCTGGGCTGGCTTCTCCAGATGTTGCAAGTTTCCTGATGGTTACAAAAGCAGGGTGTGTCTGAGTTACATCACAGCATGTCTTTTTGCGGAAAACCCTACAAAGTGTCAGATCTCTGGGCCCTTTGCTTGCTTTCTTGGGGGGCTTCCCTTCATTTGAATATGGGGGGAATCGACCACCTTGTGAAACACAGACTTCACTTGCTTTACCTGCATTAGGCGAAAGTATTTGAAATTAATGATGCACTTCTACACAGTTAATGAGCTATAGACTGCAATTGCATGGAAAATAACTACAATTGACAATTCATTTTCGTTCCATTCAAACAGAATGTTCTTTACAAATACTTAAAGTTGTAATCTTATTCAAAATGTCAAACGTGCCTCCCCTCCCCCTCCCCCTTAATAAAATCAAAGGCCCCCCTTTGACGATCCTTTCAATTTTACTTGTTAGTAAATAGTAAACGTTTCAGCAGATCAGTGGTTGCAGATACCTTAATTCCAGCTACACAACCAACTACAAGATAACCTTTTGTGAGATAAGCACCCCAAATCAACATTTATGTATTCAGTATGATGCCTATGTCAATAACATCAGGTAAAAAATAGATAACAAGACTTGAGAGTAAGCCATTTCAAGAAAAAACCACTTTTGTGGAACACACGGTCACTTTAAATCAGAAATAATCTATTATTGAAGCATACATATCAGCTAGTTTAACTATAATAGAAGGTCCTGCTACTTATAAAAGACTGAAGATCCTGCTACTTATAAAAGACTGAAGGTCCTGCTACTTATAAAAGACTGCAGGCATTATATAGGATTACCATAGCTAAAAGTGAATCGGATGTGCCTAAGATCCAAAGGAAATGTCCACATTAATCATAAATCTATAACTTCCTCATTCTATATATCGTTTCTAATACTTACGCAATCAGACATATGCCCTAAAGTAAACAAATTAAACAATTTCAAAGCATCGATTAACAAAGTAATGCCAAGTAACAAAAGAAGCATTTCGTAGGGTACCGATTACTTATTTCATCCTCAGAGCGAATTAAGTATTCAAGCGATCGAAGAACGACAAGTCAAGTAGAATTGATCTTAATCAAGGGGAAAGTGAATCGAATGATGCATATAATAAACCGAAGTGAACAAAAAACGATTAAACAACTCACAGTAGGCGTTTCTGAAGAGGATACAATTAACAAGTGCGATGAAGAAGAAGATGCAGTAACGGTCGAAACTCCTCATTCCTCAATTGATCTCTTCCCCTGCGTTAACTCAACACAGTGTGACTATTGCGACATTAATGGAAAATTGCCTTCCTGGTAAATTTCAGTGGAAACCCTCACTCTGGTTTCCCCCTAATCTTTGTTTACCGTGACCTATACTTCGAGTCATGACTGGCTATTTCTTTTTTGGGTAAATTATTATAAATAATAATAATAATAATAATAATAATAGTTGATTGATGATTATTGAGATGTCGACCCCTTACCGTAATGGTGGGGAGAATATCGAAAATTTTAGTATAGCGTACTTACTCTACGAAAAAGTATCGATTTTATTAAAAATTTTGGTACAATAACAGTATGACAGATAAAAATTTTGGTATTTCGATATATATATCGATACATTAAAAAAATTTTGGTATCTCGATATCTTGGTATTATGTCGTAAATACTCTAGAAAAAAAAATCGACATCTTGAGGCAAGTGAGGCATTATGCTTGACAATGTGGAATAACTCAAGTGATTAAAGCACCATTATCTATATTGTAAATTTATGTATTTAAATTACCATTTGCTCTATCAAAAAAAAAAAAAAAGTAAGACAATTACTTGTGTTAGGAAATGAAAAAAATTCACTTAATGTGTGTTTGCAATCACTAAAAAGTCGTGGATAAACATTTATTTTTAAATTTGTTAGAATCATTAAAAAAAACAAAAACCTCCCTTTTCATAGAAGTTTGCAAAACAACACTTAGTGGATGGACATATTTGAGGAGAACAATCTTGACTTTACAATTGACGTGGAAAATCCGGACTTTAAAATTCTAGGATTTCAAAATTTTGATGAATAGTTAAGATATATGTTTGTTATGGGATTTTATAGGGTGGGATGATGGAAAAAATGATTGATGTGATATTATTATATTATTTTGAGTGTATTGGGAGAATAAAAAAGTAGATGATGTGAGTGTATTGAGATAATAAAAGGTAGAGTAGTAGTAGGTTATGAGATAGAGTAAGATTAATAGAATTTCAAAATCCTTACTTTAATTCTCAAAACAAATGGGGTTTTGAGATTGTAAAGTCCAAAATCCACCGGGATAATCGCGAAACGAACATACTTGTCTAATTCATGTTGGAGAAGACACTTGAGTTATGCTTCATTCATGATTTTACAATCTCAAACTCCTATTTATTTTGAGACTCAAAATAAAATTTTAAAATTCTTTTAATTTTGGATATTCGGGAATGATTCTAGCCCACACTATAATTGTACCCACCGCCTATGTGGTTGACGATGTGGCAGTGCAACATAAGAAAATTTATTTTTTTCCTTAATCGCCATATATATATATATATATATTTAGATATTTTGGATTTCATTTAATTTTATACCATAATTGCACCATTTGCACAAATTTAGAATTAGTGATATTGAATTTTTTTTTTTCAACTTTTGTTTTTCATTTTCTTTTTCATTTTTTACCCGACTCGTACCTAACTCGACCAGACTTGTTCATGGTTCACCCGACCCGAATGGGTTCAGGTTTTTTTTTTCCTTCGGTTTTTCTAAATACTCATTCTAGACCCAACTCAACCCGGCCTGATCTGAACCCTGCCCAAGTGGTTCATGGTTCACCCAACCCGAATGGTTAATGGTTTAGGTTTTAGATGAACCATGAACCCTAAATCTAAACCCTAAACCATGAACCATTCGGGTCGGGTGAACCATGAACCACTTGAACCGAGTTCGGATTGGGCCGGGTTGGGTCCAGAATGGATATTAAAAAAAAAAAAACTCATTTGGGCCAGGTGAACCATGAACCAGTCGGGCCGGGTTGGGTCCGGGTTGTTGGGATTATACTGAAAAATATGCTTTTACTTTGTATAATCAGACTGAATTTCGGACTTATTTACTGAAATAAATTGTTTATCACTGATTCTTTAAATATCATCGAATATTACATATATTTCTTTATAAGCTGTTCAATAAATAAGACGTGTTACATTGTAGTTAATTTAGTGATACCGATCACGAAGATTAAATTAATAAATCCCTTTGTAACTAAAAAAGTACACCATTCACGACCTAGATGGAAATGAACAATCCATCGTGAAAGGTTGAAGTGTAAAGACTTCGAGATTGGTTTGTCTTGACCAAGAGATTACACTAGTGCATGGTGATCGATGATGAAGAGGACCTACATGAGGACAAATTCTTGAACCCAACTAGGAAGAATTAGACCTCCGATGGTTAGTTATTTCTTAAAATCTTCGTCCCTTAAATAGGATTGCGTGTGGTTAGTAACTATTGCTTTGACTTATTACGGGTAGAGAAACAAGGAGATTCAATACTTTATATATTGGGCAATATTATTGGTAACATGAGATTGCTAAGATTTAATACGGAGAATCGTGTGCAAGTACGTTTGTTCGATTTGCCCCCTTGGGAGGTTCATAAGTTTTATCATACCAAATCTTGCAAGTGGAACTAGTTTCCGGTATGGATAATAATGTTGAACCTTTCCTTTACCAAGGATAAAAGATATTAATTAATGGAAAGCTATTTCAGTGACCTTGAATTAATTAATGGGCTAGATAATCTTAAACACGGGAAATAATAACCGGAAGCCATATTAACTGTAATATGAGTTAAGATGGATAGTGCAATATTAATTATGTAGTGGGATTAATTAATATTTATGGGCTTGAATAATATTGTGGCTCAATATTGATAATTCAAGATCCATTGGAAGGTCCAATCTTAATTCTCCTAAAAGCCCCTCAAGTAGCTCAACATAAAGTCCAATAACTGAAAAAGATGTTTAAAAATAAAATAAATTTTTGTTGCTATTTTTCCTCATTTTTTTTTCGAAAAATATGAATAAAAGGGGAGAAAGATTTTCTTTGAATTTTGTTATGGAATGAAGATATGTATTCTTGGAATACAAGATTATCTCATTAAATTCAAGAAATCTCCCACTTGGTTATTTATATTAGAATTTTCGAAAATAAAGAAAAAGAAGGAAAAGAAAGATTTTCTTGATTTTCTTGAAAAGATATTATGGAAGATATGTATTTCTTGGAATACAAGAATATCTCATAAATTCAAGAAGATCCAAATCTTGGAATCTTTATCCTTATTTTTCGAAAATAACCATAACAAGAGAAGGTGGGATTTTTATGGAATATTTTAATTATGGAGAAAAGAATATATGAGATATATTCAAGATTTCTTGGAGATCAAGAAAAGATTTTTTCCTCCCTATTCCATGCAAAAATTCGAGCACCCCCTCAGTATAAATAGGGGATGAATGTTTCATCCCCTGTGTGAATCTTGAAAAATTGGTTTTTTCGAAAAAATCGTAGTCGATAAAATATCAAATATTTTGAAACATCGACAGATTGTGTATTTTCGAAAAACGTCAATTGTGAGTGTACAATTCCATGTGCTGGAAAAATTAGTAAATCCACAAAGGTGGTGGAACAAGTTTTTATTTTCCCTTTTGTTAATTGTTCGCGAGTTTTCTTCCATCGGATTGACGAGCAAGGACTAGGGAATACTTGGGAAGACTTTTTGGTGTGTTTTATTCGACGGACCATTGCCACTCCAAGAGGTTAGTTCACGTAAACCCGTAGCAATTTCGCATCGCGTGGATTTATGTGAATCGTTTATATGCATGATTTGTTGTTGAATTATTATTTGAATTAATATAGGATTAATTCATGCTAGTAATAATTGTTAGAATTAAATTTGTACTTAAATATTCATCCCGAATAGATCCGGACAATTAATTCCCCAACAAATGGTATCAGAGCCTCGGTTTCGGGCTCTGAATTTTAAATTGTAATTTAATTCGTCTTCATTAAATTTGAAATTGGATAGTAAAATTGCTAGATCTTTTTTGCAGGTATCCAATTGTCATGGAATTTAATGTGTTTATTTATGCATGCATGTAAATTGTGGTTTTTTAATTCGATTCGTTCGAATTCGTTTTGCCTCGTGAGAAAATCCACGAGTAGATTAGAATTTATTTGATTGGATCAATGTAATAGACTAGTCTAGATCTAGGTTTATTTATTTTTGTAAATAAATTGTAACCGGATCGTAAAACGGAAGCGAGACGAAGAATTAAAAAATGGATTCAGACCCAGGCGTAAAGGCGTCGTCGCTTAAACATGCCAAGGAGGTGCCTGCTACGACGATCTTTGGCGATGCCAAGACGGCGTGGCGGCGGAGAGGGCCGAGCACGCGGATCAATGCAGGTGACGTGGGCGACGCGACGGGCGACTTTCCTTGTATAAGACGGACGCCACTCGATACGGCCGGGGAAGTGCTAGGCGGGCACTCCGACCCGCGAGCTGATCGATGACGTGGCTTGACAAGGCATTTTTTTTAAGACGGTCAAGTGGGAGCTTTTCGAGGCGAACGATGAAGGCTATGAAGACGATTTCTCAAGATCAAGACATGACAAAAATTAACCATGACAATTGGATATATGTGCCCAATATGTTTAATTTTTGTTTTGATGTTATGCATTATTTTATGCTTATTTAAATTGTGTTTAAATTTGCGATGCATGAGAAAACGTTTTGAAAAATCTCACTTTCAAAAATTACTAAGTATGCTTAAACAATTAATTGACAATTTTATTCCGGATAATAAAATTGAATTAATTTTAACCTCCATGATTTATTTATTTGTGAATTCTTTTGGAGAAATTTCCCCCACGGGATGGTCAAAAGATAGCTTTCACATGAATAAATTCCAAATGGATGATTGTGAATTATTACTAGTGGCGACGATGACCCTCCCCACGAGGCTCGTTCAAAGCGAAATAATAATTTTGTATTTAATCATGGTTATTACTTAGGTATAAAATTGATATGCATATACTTCCCCGAAGTCCCTGTCAATTTTATATTGGTCAAGTGAGAGCCAACTATTAATCTGGATATTAAAGGTTTGTAACTGTTCTTGTTTGTAACCTGCTTGAATGTGTTTAAATAATGACCCACCCCACGTGACTTATTTAAACTGTTTTGAGATGTTGGTTGATGCATGTTCATATTTTTTTGAGATTTTAATATGAAACATGTGATCGAACCTTGTGATATATTTGTGCTTATGCATATTATTATTTATTTCAGTTAAGCATGTCGTAACCTTTTAATCCACTGCTATTATACTTAAAGTTAATAGAATAAGTATGGAAACTATATTGATTGGAAACGAAAAATTATAATTGTCCTAACTGCACAAAAGCACAAGTGGATTCTTGACACACCAAAATCAGATGAGCCAACTGACGAGTAAAAAATGTGGGACTCGTCAGATCACCTTGCGAGAGATGTCGTCGCTGAAAATGGTGGAGGGCAAACCCGTAAGGGATTACGTCCTCAAAATTGATGGCCCATCTGAACAAACTTGAGGTTCTGAGTGCAGATTATAATCTGGACACTCAGATGAATTTGGTACTTCACTCTCTGCCCAAAGGTTTTTGAGCATTTTGGCCTCGCTAGCTGATTTGTTGCAAGCTTTGGTCTCGGCAGAGATGTTGATGGGGCAACAAACTCAAGCTTTGAACGGTAAGTGGTCCATCTTCATCTTCTAGGCCAAGGGTAGGCAAGAAGAAGAAGAGAACCAAGAGCCATAAGCAATAAAACTCAACTGTTGCCAAGGGCAATGGTAAGATGAGGAATGCTTGTGGTGTCAAGGAAAATCCAAATAGGAAGTGTTTCAACAGCGGTAAGGACAATGGAGGTTTGCCTGTTCCAACCCCAAAAGGGCCGGAGAAAGGTAATTCTCACGCACTAGTTGTTGAAACTTGTTTAGCGGCGTATACTTCTCATTCGTGGGTAGTTGATACTGTTGGGATTATACTGGAAAGTATGCTTTTACTTTGTATAATCAAAAAACTGAATTTCGGACTTATTTACTGAAATAAATTGTTTATCACTGATGCTTTAAATATCATCAAATGTTACATATATTTACTGCATAACTGTTCAATAAATCATACGTGTTACATTGTAGTTAATTTAGTGATACCGATCACGAAAAGATTAAATTAACACTCCCTTGTAACTAAAAAGTACGCCCGCTCACGACCTAGATGGAAATGAACAATCCATCGTGAAAGGTTGAAGTGTAAGGCTCGAGATTGGCTTGTCTTGACCAAGAGATTACACTAGTGCATGACCGATGCAATTGAATAGGACCTACATGAGGATAAATTCTTGAAACCAACAAGGAAGAATTAGACCTCGATGGTTCGTTATTTCTTAATCTTCGCTCCTTAAATAGGATCACGTGTGGTTGGTAACTATTGCTTTGACTTATCATGGGTAGAGAATCAACGAGATTCAATACTTTTTATCTTGGGCAATATTATTGGTCACATGTGATTGCCAAGATTTAATACGGAGAATCGTGTGTGCAAAGACGCTTTGTTTGATTTGCCCCTTAGGAGGTTAATAAGCTTTATCATACCAAATCTTGCAAGTGGAATTAGTTTCCGTATGGATAATAATGTTGAACCGTTCCTTGACCAAGGACAAAAGATATTAATTAACGGAAAGCTATTTCAGTGGCTTGAATTAATTAATGGGCTAGATAATCTTAAACACGGGAAATAATAACCGGGAGCCATATTGACTGTAATATGGGTTAAGATGTATAGTGCAATATTAATTATGTAGTGGGATTAATTAATATTTATGGGCTTGAAAAATATTGTGGCTCAATATTGATAATTTAAGATCCATTGGAAGGTCCAATCTTAATTCTCCTAAAGGCCACCTGAGTAGCCCAACATATAGTCCAATAACTGAAAAGGTGTTTAAAATAAAATAAATATTGTTGCTTATTTTTCCTCATTTATTTCGAAATTTATGGATAAAAGGGGATAAAGATTTTCTTTGAATTTTGTTATGGAATGAAGATATGTATTCTTGGAATACAAGATTATCTCATTAAATTCAAGAAATCTCCCACTTAGTTATCTATATAGATGTTTCGAAAATTTTGAAATTAAAGGGGAAAGAAAGATTTTTTTGATTTTCTTGAAAAGATATTATGGAAGATATGTATTTCTTGAAATACAAGAATATCTCATAAATTCAAGAAGATCAAAATCTTGGAATCTTTTCCTAAAATTTCGAAAATCACCATAACTTGGTGAGGTGGGATTTTTTGTGGAATATTATAATTATGAGAAAAAGAATATAAGAGATATATTCAAGATTTCTTGGAGATCAAGAAAAGTTTTTTCCCACATTGTTTTTCTACCAAAAAAATCGCCCATCACCTAGCTATAAATAGAGGATGACTCTTTCATTCCCAAGTAAAATTCCATGTGCTGGAAAAATTAGTAAATCCACAAAGGTGGTGCAACATAATTTATTTTCCTTTTGTTAATTGTTCACAAGTGTCCTACCACCGGATAGTCGAACAAGGATTAAGGAAATACTTGGGAAGTTCTTTTGGTTAGTCTAATCAGCCAGATCACTGCCATCCTAAGAGGTACGTTCACGTAAACTCGTAGAATTCTGCATGCGTAGGTTTTACGTGAATTAATTATATGCATGATATGTTGTTGGATTATTATTTGAATTAATATAGGATTAATTCATGCTAGTAATAATTATAAGAATTAAATTTGTATTTAAATATTCACCCCGAATAGATCTGTGCAACTTATTCCCCAACAGATACGGGATCCACTGATCATGTTTGCTTCACGGGTTCAAGCTGACCCGACAACTAAGTGGGAATGAGATCCTCATCACACTGGGCGATGCTACGAGAGTGGCAGCTGAAGCAGTGGGAGAAGTGCACCTGTCTTTTGAAGATATAATTTTAATTTTAAGAGACGTTCTTTATGTTCCCAGTTTTAGAAAGAATTCACTTTCAATTTCTAAAATTCTGTTAATGGATACTTAGTTTCTTCTAATAAGAATGACATCATTTCTCGAAATGATGAGTGTATCTGTTATGGGACATTGATAGACAATCTCTATACAATTAACTGTGCACACCACTCACGAAACGTATCCTATAACACATCGACTGTTTCCGATAAAAGAAAAATGTTCATCAGACGTAAACGAAACACTTCTATGGCATCTAAGATTGAGACATATTAATCCAAAGAGGATCCAAATGTTGGTAGAAGACGGTTCACTGGAGTCTCTCCAAGTTGAACCAATTCCAACCTGCGAATCATGTTTGGAGGGTAAAATGACCAAGAGGGCATTCGGAGCCAAGGGGAATAGAGCCAAAGAAGTGTTAGAAATCATTCACACAGACGTATGTGGTCCAATGTCAACCAAAGCAAGAGGAGGTTATGTTGGGATTATACTGGAAAGTATGCTTTTTACTTTGTATAATCGAAACTGAATTTCCAGACTTATTTACTGAAATAAATTGTTTATCACTGATGCTTTAAATATTATTGAATGTTACATATATTTACTGCATAACTGTTCAATAAGTCGTACGTGTTACATTGTAGTTAATTTAGTGATACCAGACCACAGAAGATTAAATTAACAGTCCCTTGTAACTAAAAGTACGCTATTCACGAC
This sequence comes from Stenogyne calaminthoides, assembly GCA_037126765.1. Taxonomy (NCBI): domain Eukaryota; kingdom Viridiplantae; phylum Streptophyta; class Magnoliopsida; order Lamiales; family Lamiaceae; genus Stenogyne; species Stenogyne calaminthoides. Next base: position 6,848,236 of record JBBCBC010000031.1, on the reverse strand, counting down.
CTAGATGGAAATGAACAACCCATCGTGAAAGGTTGAAGTGTAAGGCTCAGATTGGCTTGTCTTGACCAAGAGATTACACTAGTGCATGACTGATGCACTGAATAGGACCTACAGGAGGATAAATTCTTCAGAACTGAACAAGGAAGAATTAGACCTCAGTGGTTCGTTGTTTCTTAATCTTCTTCCTTAAATAGGATCACGTGGGATTTGTAACTATTGTTTTGACTTATCATGTGTAGCGAATCAAAGAGATTCAATACTTTTTATCTTGGGCAATATTATTAGTAACATGTGATTGCTAAGATTTAATACGAAGAATCGTGTGCAAGTACGCTTGTTTGATTTGCCCCCTTGGGAGGTTCATAAGCTTTATCATACCAAATCTTGCAAGTGGAATTAGTTTCCGGTATGGATAATAATGTTGAACCGTTCCTTGACCAAGGATAAAATATATTAATTAATGGAAAGCTATTTCAGTGGCTTGAATTAATTAATGGGCTAGATAATCTTAAACACAGGAAATAATGACCGAGAGCCATATTGACTGTAATATGGGTTAAGATGGATAGTGCAATATTAATCATGTAGTGGGATTAATTAATATTTATGGGCTTGAATTATATTGTGGCTCAATATTAGATATTCAAGGTCCATTAGAAGATCCAATCTCAATTCTCCTAAAGGCCCCCTGAGTAGCCTAACAAATAGTCCAATAACTGAAAAATGTGATTAAAATAAAATAAATATTGTTGCTTATTTTTCCATCTAAAATTTCAAAATTCATAGATATGTTGGGAGAAAGATTTTCTTTGAATTTTGTTATGGAATGAAGATATGTATTCTTGGAATACAAGATTATCTCATTAAATTCAAGAAATCTCCCACTAGGTTATCTATGATGAGTTTTTCGAAAATTTGAAAATAATGGGCAAGAAAGATTTTCTTGAAAAGATATTATGGAAGATATGTATTTCTTAAAATACAAGAATATCTCATAAATTCAAGAAGATCCAAATCTTGGAATCTTGCAAGACCAATATTTTCGAAAATTCCATATATTGAGGAAGTGGGATTTTTGTGGAATATTTTAATTATGGGAAAAAGAATATAGGAGATATATTCAAGATTTCTTGGTGATCAAGAAAAGTCTTTTCCCACATTGATTTTTCACTAGAAATTTCGACCACTCTTCTCCTATAAATAGGGGATGATTCTTTCATTCCCAAGTACAATTTCATGTGCTGGAAAAATTAGCAAATCCACATAAGTGGTGCAACAAAGTTTATTTTTTTCCTTTTGTTAATTGTTCGACAAGTGTCCTTCCACCGGATAGTTGAGCAAGAGCTAAGGGAATACTTGGGAAGCCCTTTTGGTTAGTCCGTCCAACCGAATTCACAGACCATCCCGAGAGAGTGCGCTCACGTAAAACCGTAGATTCCGCGTGTAGGTTTTACGTGGTTTTTTATATGCATGATATGTTGTTGAAATTATTATTTGAATTAATATAGATTAATTCATGCTAGTAATAATTAAAGAATTAAATTTGTATTTAAATATTCACCCGAATAGATCTGTGCAACTCATTCCCCCAACAATCGCATCGAGCCACTAAGTTTCTCTCAATTTTTTTTTAAGTGTAATTTAATTCTCGGACATTAAATTTAAAATTGATAGTAGAACCGTTAGATCTGTTTTGCGGTATCCAATTGTCATGGATTTTAATGTGTTTATTTATGCATGCATATAAACCGTGGTTTTTTAATTCGATTTGTTTTTTGCGCTTGTTTGCCTAAATGAAGAAAATCCACGAGTAGACTAGATTTGTTTGATTTGATCAATGTAATAGACTAGTCTAGATCTGGGTTTATTTATTTTTGTAAAATAAATTATAACCGGATCGGGAAACGGGAGACAAAGAATTAAAGGACAAAAATCTTGGCGACAAAAGGCGCAAGGCACGCGTGCACGCTTTTAAATGGATGTAATCTTGGTCCCGGATCGGAATGAACCCTGATCTTAACTAAATGTATCGCTTTAATATTATTGTTCGATGTGCCCGAGAGTTAATCAACGGTAAAAAGGCACACAAGATTATGTAGTGGTGCGAACCCTCAAAACAATCTTTCACTCCTGAAAGGCGAATAGAGCTTTGACCTTAGGAAAACATGGACTTAGATTAGTGTGTTAATCAACACATTACACCAACGGATGTTTTAGGAGGTTCCTCAGAAGATCAATCGATCTTAAATCAAACTAGTCTGAAATCTTCTTCTAATAGTCAGGGGTTTTGGGTAAGATTGTTAAAGGATTCGTATGTCTTATTTATTGCGTAAAAGCGGAGCGGGACTGGTCCTCTAAATGGAAAGATTTCTTCTTAAAAATTATGGGATGAACCTGCAATCGTATATAAAATAAGCTTGTAGTTCTTTGTGTTCTTAGATGCGGAAATCGATTTATAGTTTGGCGTCTTGATTAGGCTACCTCGACGTGATCAAAATTTATAGCCTTGAAGGTCAAGTCAAGAAAACGAAACCACGGTTCTTGATAGCTGCCGCCGAATGCGATTTTTTTGCGTGTGTGCATCCATCTTGTTAGATCGCGAGCGTATGATAAAGATGAAACACTCCGGTTCGCGAATTTGTTTAAATGTGTGGCGAGAGGGACTTCGAGTTATCCAGTATTTTTCCCGAGACGTTAACGAAAATTAGAAATTGACTTAAATAACATAAATTTTTCAAGATCAAGTCAAAAAAAATCAAACCATGACAATCGATCAAGTCAAGAAAAATCAAACCATGACAATTGGATAATTTGTGCCCAATATGTTTATTTTTTCGCATTTTTTTGCTTGATTTATTTGTGTTATCTTATGCCTTATTTAATTTGTTTAAATGTGTTTGCATGAGGGTTGCCAAATGGAAAAATCTCACCTACAAAATTACTAAGTATGTTTAAATAATTAATTGACAATTTTATTCCTTTTAGATAATAAAATTGAATTAATTTTGTGGACCTCCATGATTTATTTATTTGTGAATTCTTTTGGAGAAATTCCTCAACGGAGACGGCCAAAAGATAGCTTTCACATGAATGAATTCCAAACGGATGATTGTGGGTTATTACTAGTGGCGACGATGACCCTCCCCACGAGGCTCGATCAAAGCGAAATAGTAATCTTGTATTTAATCATGGTTATTACTTAGGTATAAAATTGATATGCATATACTTCCCCGAAGTCTCTGTCAATTTTATATTGGTCAAGTAAGAGCCAACTATTAATCTGGATATTAAAGGTTTGTAACTGTTCTTGTTTGTAACCTGCTTGAATGTGTTTAAATAATGACCCACCCCACGTGGCTTATTTAATCTGTTTTGAGATGTTGGCTGATGCATGTTCATATTTTTTTTGAGATTTTAATATGATGCATGTGATCGAATCTTGTGATATACTTGTGCTTATGCATATGATTATTTATTTCAGTTCATCATGTCGCAACCTTCTAATCAACTATCGAATATACCTAAAGACCATTTATTTTTTGGTAAAAACTATTTTGGTTGGAAATACAAACTAAAATCTGTCCTAACCGCATCATCTTCCAAATGGGTACTTGATTCACCAAAACCCGAAAAACCAACTAAGGATGCCGGAATATGGGATGAGATGATTTATGGTGAATGGGAGCTGGCAAATGGTTTGATGAAGGAAACAATTCTGGCACATCTGTCAGATGCGTTGAGGCACCTTCATCAAGAATATGAGTCAGCTGCAGACATCTTAAAGAACCTCGAAGCGATGTTCGGACATCGCACCCATATGGCGATCAAAAGTGTGAAGCAAGAAATTGCTTTCAATTTAAAATTGGAAAAAGGGACGATTCGCAAAGACAACACGCCCTTAGGGTTATGGTGCTATTTGAGGAACTTGAGATCCTCGGCGAAAAATATGACTTCAAGGCTAAGATTGATTTCATTCTCCAATCCTTACCAAAGAGCTATAATCACCACTATCTTGAGTATCTAATGGAAGATCAAGATTTCACAGTGGAGGATCTTGTAAATGCTTTGACTTTGGTTGAAAAGGAAGTAAGTTTGAAGTTCTTGGAAAAGAACTTGGGAAAACATAAATCTTCTCTTTATCCTAGATCAAGTGGTGATAAGGATGATGAAAAGGGAAGAAGGTTAAACCAAGAAGACTCAACATCAAATAGAAGCATGGGATCAAGTATGAGGAAAACTTTGGAAAGCGGGAGAGTAGGAAAATCGAGGTCAGCCTATTCCGATCCCAAAAGGGATGGAAAGAAAGGTAATTCTCACGCACTAGTTGTTGAAACTTGTTTAACGGCGTATGCCTCCCATTTTGTGGGTGGTGGATACGGGATCCACTAATCATGGTTGTTTCACATTACAGGGGTTCAAGCGGACTCGACAACTTAGTGGGAGTGAGGTCCTCATCACACTGGGCGATGATACGAGAGTGGCAAATTTGAATCTCGAGCGATGGGAGAAGTGCACCTGTCTTTTGAAGACAGAGTTTTAATTTTGAGATATTCTTTACGTTCCGGATTTTTAGAAAGAATTCGTTTTCAGTTTCTAAACTTTTATGATGGATATTCGGTTACTTTTTAATAAAGTTGTTACCATTTTTCTTTTTTGATAAATTTATCTGTCATGGAACGTTGTTGAATGATCTCTATACAATTAACTGTGCACACCACTCACGAAATGTATCCTATAACACATCAACTATTTCCGAGAAAAGAAAACGTTCATCAGACGTGAACGAGACACTTCTTTGGCATCTAAGATTGGGTCATATAAATCCAAAGAGGATCCAAAGGTTGGTAAGAGACGGTTCACTAGGGCTTCTCCAAGTTGAACCGATTCCAACCTGCGAATCATGTTTGGAGGGTAAAATGACCAAGAGGGCATTTGGAGCCAAGGGGAATAGGGCCAAAAGAAGTGTTAGAGATCTTTCACACAGATGTGTGTGATCCAATGTCAACCAAAGCAAGAGGAGGTTATGAGTAATTTTATTGATGATTACTCAAGGTACATTTTCCTTATGAAGCATGAATATGAGACCTTTGAAAAATTCTAAGAATTTAAGGCTCAAAAGCAGAAAATCATAGGAAAAAACGTATCAAGTCTCTACGATATGATCGTGGAGGCGAATACCTCAAATGATGAGTTTTTGAACCGCTTATCGATGAAGGGATTGTATCCCACCATCACACCGGAACCCCTCACCAAAAGCGGGGTTGCAGAGCGAAAAACATAATTCTTTTGGAAATGGTTAGTTCAATGATGAGTTATCTTGGATCTTCCCAGTCGCTTAAAGGGGTCATACCTTGGAAACAACGACTTAAATTCATCGAACTTGGTGCTATCCAAATCGGTTCCCAAAACTCCCAAAGAATTGTGGACCCAAGCGCAAGCCTAGTATATGAGACACATGAGAATTTGGGGGTGTCCGCCCACGTGTTGGACAAGGAAAGCCTCAGAAGTTGGATCCTCGATCGAATTAAAATTTGTTTGTAGGATACCCCTTTTAAAATGAGGAACAAAAAAAGGGTGTATGTTCTATAGTCCCAAGATCAAAAAGGTGGTCATCAAGACCCACTTTAGTTTTTGGAAGAAGACTATATGAACCAAAGAAAACCCGTATGAGATTACCTTAAATGAGCTTAGAGGGCAAACCTTAGTGCCAATCAGACTAGATGATATACCAAACGACACATTTTCTGGCAAGAGCCTCGTCGTATTGGGAGGGTTGTTAGACAGCCCGAGAGATTCATGGGAATAAGAGAGTCCTAGGACTTGATTCCCGGACAAGTCGAATCAGACCCATGGACATATGACAAGGCACTCCAAGATAAGGATCTGATTCTTGGCAAACAACAATGAAAAGTTTGAAATGGGGTCTATGTTTCATAATAGAGTGTGGGAGCTAGTCGAACCACTTAATGGGGTCAAACCCGTTGGATGCAAGTGGGTATATAAGAGGAAAAGAGGACCGGACAGGAAGGTTGAAACTTTTAAAGTAAGACTAGTGGCAAAAGGTTATACTCAGAAAGAAGGGATCGATTATGAGGAAACTTTTTCGCCCGTAGCCATGCTTAAGTCCATCCGTATTCTCTTATCGATTCTTTGCGATTTCGACTTTGAAATCGGCAAATGGATGTCAAGACAACTTTTCCTTAACATAAGTTTTGATGAAGAGATCTATATGCAACAACCCCAAGGTTTCATTGAAACAGGCCAAGAACATCTTGTTTGTAAGCTCAAGAAGTTCATTTACAGACTCAAACAGGCATCCAGAGCTTGGAACCAAAGTTTTGATCATGTAATAAAGTCTTATGGGTTTGATCAAAACAAGTTTGAAAGTTGAGTGTATAAAAAGCGTGTCGGAACTGCATTGGTATTCTTAGTACTATACGTAGATGACATTGTGATCATCGAGAATAATGTGAAGGTGTGATCAGACGTAAGGGCATGGTTTTCAAAACAGTTTGATATGAAAGACTTAGGGAAGCCGGACACATCCTTGGGATCAAGATCACAAGAAAAGGATGGTCGGGTTATCGCAAGTTTCATACATAGACACTGTCTTGAAACGATTCAAAGATGTAAGATTCCAAGAAAGGGTTTTGTACCTTTCGGACTTGGAATCCATCTATCCAAGAAAATGTTCCCTAAGACGAAAAAGGAGATAGATGACATGAAAGGTGTTCCTTGTGCTTGGTACCGTTCAAACCTTATGTATGCATTCTTTGTATGACGAGACCGGATATCCGCCATTTGCAGCATGATAGCAAGATATCAAAGTAACCCAGGAAATAGCATTGACGGCGCTAAAAACATTCTCAAGTGTCTGAAAAGAACTCGGGATAGAATGTTGATTTATCAGTCAGATACTCCAATCCCCATCGGATACACGCGGACTCGGATTCCAATCGGACTTAGATTCCGAAATTATCTCGCCTCGATTAGTGTGTTTCCATTTGGGAAGTGTAGCCATCAAATGGACGAGTGTGAAGCAAATGCATCACCGACTCAACCATGGAAGTCGGGTAAGTAGTCGCCAGTGAAGCAAAGAAAGAACCGATTGAGCTCTAGATCTTCTTAATGGACTTGGATGGTGTTCTGAATTTATCTAGCAATATCTGCTAGGGACAGTTGCAAATTCAAGAGAACCAAGAGTCCACGAGTCAAACAAGCACACTAAAGGAAAGACATCTTGTACAAGAAATCGTTAAAGAGATGAGATATAGATGTGGCAAAGATAGCGTCGAGGACGAATTTAGCAGATCCATTCACAAAGAGTCTACCTCTGAATACATTCGAGAGACATGTGGGTGGAATGGGTGTCAAGACCGCTAACTGCTTTGAGTATAAGTGGGAGAAATTATTAGGTTCGTGTAGGTGACATTAGATGTCACGGACTACGCGAGACATGTTGTAGTATACTTAAAAGCAGACTTTGAGTATAAGTGGGAGATTGTTGGGATTATACTAGAAAGTATGCTTTTTACTTTGTATAATCGAAACTGAATTTCCAGACTTATTTACTGAAATAAATTGTTTATCACTGATGCTTTAAATATTATTGAATGTTACATATATTTACTGCATAACTGTTCAATAAGTCGTACGTGTTACATTGTAGTTAATTTAGATACCAGATCACAGAAGATTAAATTAACAGTCCCTTGTAACTAAAAGTACGCTATTCACGACCTAGATGGAAATGAACAACCCATCGTGAAAGGTTGAAGTGTAAGGCTCAGATTGGCTTGTCTTGACCAAGAGATTAAACTAGTGCATGACTGATGCACTGAATAGGACCTATAGGAGGATAAATTCTTCAGAACTGAACAAGGAAGAATTAGACCTCAGTGGTTCGTTGTTTCTTAATCTTCGTCCCTTAAATAGGATCACGTGGGATTGGTAACTATTACTTTGACTTATCATGGGTAGCGAATCAAAGAGATTCAATATTTTTTATCTTGGGCAATATTATTAGTCACATGTGATTGCTAAGATTTATTACGAAGAATCATGTGCAAGTACGCTTGTTGGATTTGCCCCCTTGGGAGGTTCATAAGCTTTATCATACCAAATCTTGCAAGTGGAATTAGTTTCCGGTATGAATAATAATGATGAACCGTTCCTTGACCAAGGATAAAAGATATTAATTAATGGAAAGCTATTTCAGTGGCTTGAACTAATTAATGGGCTAGATAATCTTAAACACGGGAAATAATGACCGGGATCCATATTGACTGTAATATGGGTTAAGATGGATAGTGCAATATTAATTATGTAGTGGGATTAATTAATATTTATGGGCTTGAATTATATTGTGGCTCAATATTAGATATTCAAGGTCCATTAGAAGGTCCAATCTTAATTCTCCTAAAGGCCCCCTGAGTAGCCCAACAAATAGTCCAATAACTGAAAAAGGTGATTAAAATAAAATAAATATTGTTGCTTATTTTTCCAACTAAAATTTCGAAATTCATAGATAGTTTGGGAGAAAGATTTTCTTTGAATTTTGTTATGGAATGAAGATATGTATTCTTGGAATACAAGATTATCTCATTAAATTCAAGAAATCTCCCACTAGGTTATCTATGATGACTTTTTCGAAAATTTGAAAATAATGGGCAAGAAAGATTTTCTTGATTTTCTTGAAAAGATATTATGGAAGATATGTATTTCTTGAAATACAAGAATATCTCATAAATTCAAGAAGATCCAAATCTTGGAATCTTGCAAGACCAATATTTTCGAAAATTCCATATATTGAGGAAGTGGGATTTTTGTGGAATATTTTAATTATGGGAAAAAGAATATATGAGATATATTCAAGATTTCTTGGTGATCAAGAAAAGTCTTTTCCCACATTGATTTTTCACTAGAAATTTCGACCACTCTTCTCCTATAAATAGGGGATGATTCTTTCATTCCCAAGTACAATTCCATGTGCTGGAAAAATTAGCAAATCCACATAAGTGGTGCAACAAAGTTTATTTTTTTCCTTTTGTTAATTGTTCGACAAGTGTCCTTCCACCGGATAGTTGAGCAAGGGCTAAGGGAATACTTGGGAAGTCCTTTTGGTTAGTCCGTCCAACCGAATTCACTACCATCCCGAGAGGTACGTTCACGTAAACCCGTAGATTCTGCATGCGTAGGTTTTACGTGGTTTTTTATATGCATGATATGTTGTTGCAATTATTATTTGAATTAATATAGGATTAATTCATGCTAGTAATAATTAAAGAATTAAATTTGTATTAAAATATTCACCCCGAATAGATCTGTGCAACTCATTCCCCAACAAGTTATGAGTATTTCGTCAAATTTATTGATGACTACTCAAGGTACGATTATATTTTTCGTATGAAGCATAAATCTGAGACCTTTGAGAAATTCAAAGAATTTAATGCTCAAGCAGAGAATCATTGGGAAAAACGTATCAAGTCTCTACGATCCGATCGTGGAGTCGAGTACCTCAGCTATGAGTTTTTGAACTACTTGTCAGATGAAGGGATTGTATCCCAGCTAACTGCACCCGGAACCCCTCAACAAAACAGGGTTGCAGAGCGAAGAAACATAACTCTTTTGGAAATGGATAGGTCAATGGTGTTATATGCGGATCTTCCCAAGTCGTTCTGGGGTCATGCCTTGGAAACAACGACTTACATTCTGAACTTGGTGCCATCCAAATCGGTTCCCAAAACTCCCAAAAGAATTGTGGACCGGGCGCAAGCCTAGTTTGAGACACATGAGAATTTGGGGGTGTCCGGCCTACGTGTTGGACAAGGAAGCTTGGAAATTGGATCCTCGATCAGAATTAAGGCTGTTTATAGGATACCCCGAAGGGAACAAAAGGGTGTATGTTCTATGGTTCCGAAGATCAAAAGGTGGTAATAAGCACCCACTTTAGCTTTTTGGAGGAAGACTATATGAACGAAAGAAGACCCAGAAGTGAGATTACCTTAAGTAAGCTAAGGGGGCTAACCTCATTGCCAACTGTACAAGATGACATACCAAACGACGCACTTTCACAACCGGAACCTCGTCGTAGTGGGAGGGTTGTAAGACAGCCCGAAAGATTCATGGGGATAGGAGAGTCCTCGAACTTGATTCCCGGACAAGACGAATCAGACCCATGGACATATGATGAGCCAATCCAAGACAAGGATGCGGTTTCTTGGCAAAAGGCAATGAAAGCAGAAATGGGTTCTATGGATCATAACAGAGTGTGGGAGCTAGTCGAACCACTTAATGGGGTCAAACTCATTGGTTGCAAGTGGGTATACAAGAGAAAGAGGGGACCGGACGGGAAGGTGGAAACCTTCAAGGCAAGGCTTGTGGCGAAAGGTTATACTCAGAAATAAGGGATCGACTATGAGGAAACCTTTTCACCTGTAGCAATGCTCAAGTCCATCCGGATTCTCTTGTCGATTGCTGCGCATCTCGATTTTGAAATTTGGCAAATGGATGTCAAGACAACTTTTCTTAACGGAAGTCTTGATGAAGAAATCTGTATGCAACAACCCCAAGGCTTCATTGAAAAGGGCAAAGAACACCTAGTTTGTAAGCTCATGAAGTCCATTTACAGACTCAAACAGGCATCCAGAGCTTGGAACCAATGTTTTGATCATGTTATAAAATCTTATGGGTTTGATCAAAACGAGTTCGAAAGTTGTGTGTACAAAAAGCGTGTCGAACTGCATTGGTATTCTTAGTACTATACGTAGACGACATTCTGCTCATCTGGAACGATGTAAAGGTGTTATCAGACGTAAGGGCATGGCTTTCAAAACAGTGTTATATGAAGGACTTAGGGAAAGTCGGGCACATCCTTGGGATCAAGATCACTCGAGATCGCAAGAAAAGGATGATAGGCTTATAGCAAGCTTCATACATAGACACTGTCTTGAAACGATTCAGCATGCAGGATTCCAAGAAAGGCTTTGTACCTTTCAGGCATGGAATCCATCTATCCAAGGAAATGTGCCCTAAGACACAAAAGAAGATAGATGACATGAAAGGCATTCCTTATGCTTCGGCTGTCGGAAGCCTTATGTATGCAATGTTGTGCACGAGACCGGATATCTGCTTTGCCGTTGGCTTGGTGGCAAGATATCAAAGTAACCCGGGGAAGGAACATTGACTGACGCTTAAAAATATATACAAGTATCTAAAAAGAACTAGAGATAGAATGTTGGTTTATCGGTCGGATAGTCTAATCCCCATCGGGCCACACGGACTCGGATTTCCAATCGGACTTAGATTCGGAAAAATCTACCTCCCAGTGTGTGTTTTGCATGGGGAGGAGCCATGACATGGAGAAGCGTTAAGCGAGAAATGCATCACAGATTCTACCATGGAAGCCGGAATATGTAGTAACTGCGATAGGCAAATGGAAAAGCGGTTTGGCTCAAGAACTTCCTAGTGGACTTGGATGTAGTTCGAATTTGCCCAAAGACAACCAATCGCTTTATTGTGACAATGCTTGAGAAGCGATTGCAAATTCAAGGGAACCAAGAGCCCACAAGGCCAAGAAACACATTGAAAGGAAATACCATCTAATACGAAAATCGTTAAGAGAGGAGATATAAAGGTGACAAAGATTAAGTCGAAAGACAACCTAGTGATCCATTCACAAAGGGTCTCGCCTCGATAATACATTAGAGAGACATGTGAAAGGAATGGGTGTCAAGACCATTGGGAGATGAATTTAATAAAGATATATGATTTTGATTAGATCCCAAAACCCCGAGTATGACATGTTCAGATAATCTTGATAGTTGAGTCGATTCGCCAGAGTATTCAGATGATATCCGCAAAATGTATAGTCAAAGAGAGATATAGATCGACAGATCTCAAGATTCTCAAGAACTCAAGATATGTTTTCAAGAAACTGTTTCAAAGATGAAACTAAAGTTTCAAGGCTCAAGAAGAAATTGAGAATCAAGACTCAAGATGAAATCGAGAATCAAGACTCAAGATGAAATCGAGATATCGAACACTCGGTGTGAAATCGAGATATCAAGACTCAAGATGAAATCGAGGAACTCAAGACTCAAAGATGAAGATTCAAAATATATCACCAAGATATCTGTGAAGACTCGTAAGACTCAAGACTCGAAGACGCCGAAGACTCGTAAGACTCAAGACACGTAAGACGTAAGATCAAGAATCGAAGATCAAGAATATCGGCGCACAAAGAATTATCAAGACTCAAGAATGCATCAATGCTCAAGATAAACCTCAATGTTCCGAGGCACCAACATATCTATCCAAGGATGCACATCGGTAGATCGCGATTCCTTAGAGAAATAGATATTTGCCAAGACATTCAAATGCGCATAAAATGAACTAAGTCCGAAAGTTGTTAAGGTTATATCAACTCGAGTTTGTAACCAAAAGAGCCGCTGAAGGTGTCTACCTTTAACGGAGACAAAAGTCAAAAGAGGAAGACAACATCGCACTATACCGACGACATCGACAAAGGATGTGTCATTCAAAAAGATGTCGGTACAAAAGTTCCAGACAAAAAAGTGAAGACCGACTACATGAAAGGCTATTGCCTAAAACGTGTTAGGGGTTTCAAACCCTAAATATAGCTGTTCCTCACACACCATAAGAGGAAACTCACGGTTATCTCCTCCAACCGATAGTTTTTCAAGAGTGACCTTGGTGTATGCCTATAAATACTTGTGACCCTCTACATTGTAAGGTTACGGAAATTTGTAAGCAACTCAAGAGCTCAAACTTATTATCATAGAAAGTTAAAGCACTTTCGAAAAACTTAGAATTTCCCAAGTGCTTTTAAATCAAGAGAGCTCATTATACTAAGCCTAGCTTGATAAGATATATCCAAAGCTTAGTCGAGATATCCTAGCCTTTGCATTGTACTTTATTGTAAAGGATATCTCATCCTAGTTGGAAACCAACCAAGAAACCCCAAACCCTTTAGAAGGTAGTTTGAGTGTGATTGTTGGTGAGAAGAGTTGTAAAGAGTTAGTAAACTACGCGGAGTAGTCGAAAGCTCTAGAGGTGAAGTGGAGTAAGCTCTGAGGTAGTCTGAAAGCTTGTTTGTGTTTGAGTAAAGTAAACTACGGAGGTAGTCGAAGCTCAAGGTCGGGTTTGGTGAGTAAGTAAACTACGTGGAGTAGTCGAAGCTCGGGGCGAGAAGTTGAGTAAGTAAACTACGCGAGGTAGTCAGAAAGCTCAAGGAAGTGATTAGTGAATTTCTCTGAAGAGATCAGAGAGAGTGGACGTAGGAGCTTGAGTCTCTGAACCACTATAAATTGTTGTGTTGTTTATTGCTTTCTTTATATGTGCTTAACTGTTGCATTGACTTAAATCTGAAAGCATATTTTCACTGATATTTCAGTTGGAATCAATCCACTGGAAGTTGCATGTAATTGAATCACAGCCTAATCACTATTCCATTAAAGGAAGGTTTTCAGCAAAGCTTAAAACGAGTATAAACTAAAGGGCCAACCATTCCGCACATCTGAGTAGCTAGAACAGATAGTTACCAAACTGAACTTACTCTTTTGAGGGTTCAGTAAGTTAGTTATCCGATCCAAGCAACTCGGGATCTCTCTGGCTTCGGGACTCGGTTGGGATTATCCGAGGTTTCGGCGACCCAGATCACCGTCTCGATGGATTATCCGAGATTCTCGGGACCTAATCTTGAGGATTATCGATCCAAGTTAACCTCGATAAAAGAAAAGTTTTAAAACACCAACACGTGTATTCCCCCCCCATACACGTGTAAGATTAGTTTGCACCGGGACCAACAAGTGGTATCAGAGCAGTGGTTCAACTTGACCACCTGCTTTGTTGACCAAAATTTTATTTGCTAAAAATACTTGTGGTCTATCTCGAACCCCATCTTATTTGTTGAATTCTTAAAAAGACTTCGCTTAAAATGTCTTCTAAGAAACTTCCCATGTTCACAAAAATAGAACTATGATTTATGGAGATCGAGAATGCGAGCTCACCAGATTCCAAACATGAACGAATGTGGAGAGTGGTCTCTGAAGGACCATTCCAATTTAACGTGGTGAATCCCAGAGGAACAGAAAATGAGAGAAACGATCCTAGAACAGAATTTCCTAAGTCTGATGACCAACTGGCTCCTGAGGAGAGAAAGTTAGTCAATCTAGACTACATTGCTAAAGACACACTATACAGTACAATTGATGATGGTGTGATGGGAATGATCTCTTCTTTGCAATATCGCAAAAGAAATTTGGGATACACTACTGGCATAATGTGCCAAGGCACGATCATATCAAGGAAAACAAACTTTCAGTTGCAATTGGAAAGTTTGATAGTTTTGAAATGGAAGAAGGTGAATCTATTAACAAATTGGAAGTCAGATTCACTAGTATTATGAATGATCTAAATGCACTTGGAAAGAAATATCCACAGAGAGAAGTTGCATTGAAAATTCTTAGAGGTCTTTCTAAGAAATGGGATATACATGAAGTGGTGATTGAAAACACCAAAAACATTAATTCAATGCCATATCAACAAGTCTTCTCTGAGCTGAAGGCCCATGAGTTTGTAATTGATAAGAAATCTAAAAAGGTCGACAAAGAAAGATGATTCATCATCTAGTAAGAATGTGGCTTTTAAGGCCAAAGATAAAACACCAGAAAACTAGAGAGTTCGAGAACTCCTTGCTAAGAATCGGGATGAGCTTGAGGATAAGCTAGACCGATGGCAAGGAGGTTTGAAAGACTTAATAATCGATATGGAAAATACAAAAGCTATTACAGGAATCACAGGTACCAGAAGAAACCAGAGGACAGATCAACTGAGAAGAAGAAGGACCTGAAAGCTGAGGGATCTTCATCCAAAAGGAAGGACTCCAAGTCCAAAGAAGAAAGTGATCAGGATGATGATGCCAACAGATGCTACAATTGCCAAAAGATAGGTCACTTCCAAAATGATTGTCCGAGATCGAAAAGGGCGGAGAGAAGAGAAAGGCAAGCTAAAAGAGACAAGAAGTTCTCTAGCAAAAAGGTCATGGTTGAAGAAGAAGAACATTCTTAGGAGGGATCTAGCTCTTCAGATGAGATATTCTCAGACAGTGAAAGTGATGACATTTGTCTGATGGCCATTGAGGAGGTAAACTCTTCTTTCTCTGTTGTTGCTCCTACACTAGCACAAAAGTTGTCAAGTTCAACTGTAAACAGTCATTTTGACCTGATAGATTCTTTTGAGAGTCTGATGAAGGACTATGCTGTTTTGCAAGAACTGCTAAATGAAACTCAAGAGAAGAATAAGGAACTGAAGGCTGATAATCTAAAATGGAAAGACTCTAGCAAAACTGAGATCACTTCTCAATTAATGGGAGCTAATTGATGAACCGGATGTTCGAAAGTACAACTCTCGAGAAAAAAAGAAGGTAATAGTGACCCTAATCGAAAAAGCTAGAGAATCCAATCAAGAGATTCAAATAATCGGGACTAAGTTCAATGACCTCTCTAAGAAGCATGAAACTCTACAGAATCAGTGAGGATAGTGCACAAAAAGAAGTTAACTCTATTGAATCATGATCTAAAGTAATAGATGAAATTGAGTTACCGGAGATCTGCCACTATAAAATCGGATTGGGATACATTCCAGAGGAACCTCACAAAGGTCATCTCGAATCTTTGCATCAAGCAAGAAGACAATCTTTGTAAAACCAATTAAGCACCTACACTTCAAATCAAGAAATGCCCAAGGTTGTAGACAAGGGAAAAGGACCTATGGTCTCAAAGAAACCAATGATCGGTAGGAAAGCCCAAACCTCGGTGAAGGCTAGAAAACTGAGCACTCGATTGAAAAGTTTCGAAAGAAGTACTTCAAAGCCTTAGGCTAAGAATGCAAACCCGAAAGGCTCCACATCGAACCATCAAAGGAATCCTCGATGATGAAACACTCACAGAGACATTCTCAACTGAAGAGACCAAGTCCTCAGTATACTAAAAAACCCAGATTTTAGTACAGGCAACCTGAACCCCACTTGCCTAAGGGTAAAGGTTACCTGAACCCGAGTCATCAAAGATTTAGACCGGTTTCACAAAAGCCAAAGCAAATGAACAGAAGGCCTGAACCAAAGAAAAATTCAAAAGCCCATGTTCATGCTAAGGCTAGCACACATACACAGAAAACTGCTAAGGCACCCAAAGTAGTAAATGTGTATGTTGATGTTTATGGAAGACAAATTAGCCACTCTAAAGTGATTAGAGTTGTCAGGCAAATTTGGATTCCGAAAGGTACATCTAACCTTGTAGGACCCTACACAAATTGGGTACCTAAGAATTGATCTGTTTTTCAGGAGGAAAACAAGGGCACTGAGCTGATTAAAGATCACATAGCACTGATGAGCAGAGATGAAAAGGCCCCTAATGTATGGTATCTTGACAGTGGATGTTCAAGACATATGACAGGATTCAAGAAGATACTCAGTGACTATGTTGAACAAAGAGGCCCTCAGATCACTTTTGGAGATAACTCTAAGGATGACGGTCAAGGATATGGAACTTTGGAAATCGACTCCGGTTCATATCCATGGTGTTTCATATGTATCTGGATTGAAGCATAATTTGCTTTCAATAAGCCAATTCTGTGATAAGGGTTTTAATGTTGAGTTCTCTAAGAACTTATGTTATGTGAAAGATGATACACCAAAGAAAATATTACTGACTGGTACTAGAAAAGGAAATGTGTATCTTGCTGATTGGAGTTCAACTCCTAAAGATACATGTTTGGTTGCTAAAAGTTCCACATATACCCGATTGGTTATG
The DNA here is from genome assembly GCA_037126765.1 of Stenogyne calaminthoides. NCBI lineage: Eukaryota > Viridiplantae > Streptophyta > Magnoliopsida > Lamiales > Lamiaceae > Stenogyne > Stenogyne calaminthoides. The sequence continues at coordinate 6,831,404 of JBBCBC010000031.1, read as the reverse complement.
GCATAAAAGAATGAATCACCCAATTTCAAAACCCCGAATAAGCTTGCAAGATTAGCTCTTGTGAGAGGGTTGCCTAATGAAGTGTTCAAGAAGGAACATATTTGTGATGCGTGCGAGAAAGGAAAAATAAGTTAGAGCATCATTTAAAAAGCAAAGTAGATGTTTCTCTTGAAAGAATACTTTTAGTTCTTGATATGGATCTTTTTTGGTCCTATAACACCGATAAAGCACTAATGGCGGAAATACACATTGGTAGTAGTTGATGACTACTCAAGATATACTTAGGGTCATATTCTTACTCGAAGAAGAAAGAGACTCGAGATAAAGTTTGCGAGAATTACTAAAAGGCTCAAGATTGAAAAAAATGAGTGTGGTCAAAATCGATCCGACAAGGGAACCTAATTTATAAATCATATCATATCCGATTATTGTGCGTGAAATGGAATTACTCATGAAACATCACCGCAAGGACCCCCTCAACAAAATGGTGTTCTTTGAAAAGAAAAACAAAACTCGAAAAAGAAGCTGCAAGGACAATGATAAATTTGGCTAATATTCCTAAAAGGTTTTGGGTTTGTCGCCAACACCGCATGCTACTCTCGGAAACGATCCATCTTGACCAAGAGTCAAGGCAAAACACCTTATGAGCTTTGGAATGAAAGGAAGATTCTTGTTTCTTTTTCTTTTCGTGTGTTTGGTTTGCAAGTGTTTCATACACAATAATGGTAAAGATCGGTTGAAAACATTTGATAGTAAAAAGGCGATGAAGGAATATTCTTAGGATATTCTCAAGTCAAAAAGCTTTCGAGTTTACAAATCGTAGGACTCTTATTGTGGAGGAAACACCTCATGTTGTTTTTGATGAATCTACTTGTGTTCGGAAGAAACAGAACATGATGCAGATGAACCCACCAAAGAGGATCACCAGATTAAGCCTTAAAAAAGAATGACAAATCATCCATCGAACACGAAAAGAAGAAGTCACCACTATCTATGATTGGAGTGACTCGGACTCGAATAAAGAAGTTCGGGATGGAACTCGGGATGGTGAGACTCAGAAAGCCAACACACCAAAGGTGACCAATCTGAACAAACACCAGTTCAGACTCAGGTATGTGATGCTAATGAAGATGTGGTCACAAATGAGGCAAATTCTAATCTATCAACCAAAGGGGGACAAATGTCTCGACAATGTTCTCAATAGAATTTCCCACGAGGAAGATGATTTCCTTTCTCCTTTTCTCTCGTTGTTCCTCGAAGTTTATTGAATTAATCGAACCTAACATTTCAAATGTTGAGGATATTGTTGAAGGGGGGAACATCAAGAAGGAAATGGTTAGATAGTCATCCTACAAGTCGATTGGGGGTGATCTAACCGAAGGTGTTAAAACAAGAAGGTTCCATGGTGAAAGTGCACTATTCGCTACTTCCTATCGGAGAAAGAACCTCCATGAGATTGGTGAAGCTCTACAAGATTCTCATTGGATTATTCTTTATGCAAGATGAAATGAATCAATTCTCAAGGAATGAAGTATGGGAGCTAGTAGATAGACTGAAAGGCACAATGTCATTGGAACCAAATGGGTTTTTAAGAATAAAAGAGATGAAAACAACAACATTGTAAGAAACAAGGCAAGGCTAGTTGCACAAGGTTATTCCCAAGAAGAAGGCTTGGATTATGATGAAACCTTTGCACCATTGCAAGACTAGAAACCATCAGATTGTTTCTTGCATATGTTGCCCACATGAAGTTCACAGTCTATCAAATGCATGTGAAAAGTGCATTTAAACGGTGTGCTTAAAGAAGAGGTTTATGTGGAACAACCTCCCGGTTTCAAACACAGAATGACCAAGTTTACTGTGCTCGAAAAAAGCTTTGTATGGTCTTAAGCAAGCACCCGTATGGTATGATACTATTTCTCGGTTTCTTCATGACCATGGTTTTGTCAAAGAACTGTTGATAGAACTCGCTCGGGATAGAAGATGGGGAAGATATCCTATCGTTCGATATATATGTTGATGATATCATTTTTGATCTCCAAACCATCACCGTGTGAAAAGTTTTCAACACCGATGAAAGGCAAGTTTGAGATGTCAATGATGGGGGAGATGAATTTTTTCTAGGTCTTCAAGTAAAACAATCAAAGGAAGGAATATTCATCAACCGTGCAAAGTACACCGAGATCCGATTGCCAAATATGGTGTATGACCAAGAATGCGCTTAGGATTCCTATGAATACTAACTACAAGATGGATCCCGATTACAAGGCAAATCGGTGAGTCATATTGATTATAGAGGAATCATTGGATCATTGTTCTATCTCACACGGCAAGTAGGGCGGATATAACATTTCTTTGTTGGGATATGTGCAAGATACCAAGCTAATCCTAAGGCTAGTCACATGGAGGTCGCCAAAAAGATCTTCAAGTATCTTAAGGGCACAATGAATAGAGGAGTATGGTATCTAACCGATGATAACCTTGATTAACCGTTACTCGATGTCGACATGGAGGTTGCGAAATTGACAGAAGTCCACTACGGGAACTTGTCAATTTCTAGGAAGTAAGTGATATCTTGGTTTTTCAAGAAATGCACCTCGAGAGCAACCAAGTACTACTTGAAATTTAATACATGGTCGCGAGGAAGTCTGTGCTCAGATTCTTTCGCTCGCATAAACAATTAAGGGATTATAAAGTTGTAGCCAATGAAGTACCAATATTTTGTGACAATAATAGTGCCATTGCTATTTCACAAAATCCCAGATTGCACACCGATGCAAGCATGTGGATATCGGACATCACTTCATCGAGATCATGTCGAAAAAAGGACATAAGGATGGAGAAAATTCATACCGATATGCAGAGAGTCGATATCTTGACTAAACCTTTGGGTCAATCAAGATTTCAGGAACTTTCGATTGAATTAGGGATGTTAGATCCAGTGTATAAGAGTAAAATCAAAAATTGAAGGTTTTCGATGCATGAAGTTTTCTCGAAATTCTCGAGAAACTCGGATAAAATGGAAATAATTTAATCGAAGTCTCGTGAAACTCGATTTCTTGAAGGTCAAGATTTTCGAGTATATCTTGAACTCATTCAAGACTTCGAAGATTATAATGACATTTTATCAAGGTCGAGACTCGAAGAAGACTGATAGAGAGAAATTAGTCTAAAGAAGTAATGACTCATGCGACTCATTTATTGCTTAAATGAAGCTCAGTAATCCTTTGCAATAAATACAAAACACCTAAGGAATGTTTTTGGGCGGGATCTTTTGAAATTCCGAAGAAGGTCAACAGTCATTTAATGCTCTGTTACATTAATGACCAATGAGGATATATTGGCGGCTTACTTTTCGGGAATCGACCTTTCACATACCCAATTAATCGGCGATTAATCTCAACCGTTGCTTTTCACCTAACCAACGCGAATTCCCACGATCTCGAAACTATATATTCCTCAAGAAGCCATTCAAGCCCAATTTTATCAAACCCTTCGTTCCCAAAATCCTCTGCAAGAAAATCCCCTTTGCCTAGAAAACCTAAACCCTAAATCTTCAAATCTTTAATCTCAAATGGCTCCTACCGCTTTTAAATTAGCCCAAAACCAATAAACCTTGGTACGAAGTTCGTTGTCTCGCCGATAGCACAACCAACTCTAAACCGTAAGAGAGGCTCTCCATATGATCCGGTTGGCCAAGCTCACTCATCTCGCCTCAAGCCAACCCACCAAGAATACGCGAAAAGAGGTAATCGAGTTCATCTCATGTCAAGATAGATGAAGAGGATGGTATACATTCCGAGATTATCAGATCACATTTAGAACACTCGTCTAAATACATCGAGTTTGAAAGGGAATTGTACATAATTCCGAAGAATTTAAACGATGTTTTTGAGCTTTGTGATAGTGGAGAGGATCCTGTTGTGTATATGTTGGGTAGAGAGCAGGAGTTTTTAGATAGGATTGCTGAGAATCCTGTAAAATTTGAGGCTACACTGCATAAGAGGCATTTGAAGCCACAATATAGAGTTTTGTTGGATATTGTGAGCAAATGCATCATGAGTCATTCGGGAGTTTTGAGCAGATTAGTACCTGAAGCTCCAATTAATGGCGGCGATCGAGGCTTCACCCACCATCGACTTCAACTGGCTCAGATTCTTAATTCAGACGGTGAGTGAACAAGCCAAAGTCGTAAAAAGAGAGAAGGACGGGGATATCTCAATCAAAGGCAAGATCCACCATGCCACCAAAATAGCATTTATTTTGGAGATGTGCAGAGAGGAGGAGGACATCTTCGCCAATTCGACCCCATTCCCTAAATCCAAGGTGCTCTTCAAGCCCATTGCTGTGAAGGAGCAGGCCATCAGGGGGAAGAAAGAAAAGCAGAATCACCAAGCGCTGCTGCTGAAAAAGAAACCCAACAAACCAGGGGGAAGGTTTTGTTGGAGGCCAAGATGGAGCAGGGTGAGAAGTTGAAGAAGCAAAAAATTCTCGCTCCCAAGCGCAAAAGGATGGTGGTTCTCACCGATGATGATGACAGTGATTCTGAAGAGATTCAACCTGAGGGCCAAACCGCTCATAAATCACCATTACAAGTCTTGGCTCAGGTTACCTCTAAGGCACAGGACCAAACTGAGGAGCATGTCTTCTCTGAGGTGCTTGAGACATCGCTCAGTTCAGATAAAATTTCTCAGGAAATTTTTAAAGGAACTCAGACCTCAGAGATTCCTACCAAAGATGTGCCTCGAACGCATTAGAAAGAGCTAACTCAAATACCAGGGCCCCATAACCTACTCAGATGCAAAATGTAGGGACCCGATCGCACAACATTCGATCTTCACCGAGACTCAAGAGCAGCTTATTTTGGATGAGCTCCTGAGTGATCTACTTCTTGATCCTTCAGCTGATGCTTCGACTAAACCAGAAAGCCCGAGATGGAAGAAGGGCAAAGCTGAAGAAACCGAGTGGAGGAGCAAGGGGGAACTATTTATCCTTAACCGCTACCCTGAGCTCAGCTCATACCCTGATCTGCAAGATATCTTCTTCAGATTAAGGACGACGGTTTTCATCCTCAATCGACTCTTCCTGGAGATGCTTAACATTGCTTTGCATTCGTGAGGGAAGACCGATGGAATGAGGAGACAACCTTCCCGACCGAAGTTCTCATGATTCGTAAAGACAAAGCTCAGGATGAAAATTTCCGATTTTGATGAGCTAGTTCGAAGAAGATAGCCGAGAGAGGAGAGCTACCGGGTTGGTGCCCCTAGCAGCAGAGACAAATCTCAAGATGGGGACCAACAGGGAGATGCTGAGGATCAGTCTCAGATGGAGAAGGAAACTTCTTGTGCTGATCAACCTGAAATCATTTAACCTCAGACTGAAGCTAGCACTCTTCAGGTACCTTTTGGCACTATTAACAATTATGCCAAAGTTACTGAAGTTTCTATCTTTAACTCAATTGTTCGATGTACGAGACCGAGGCTCGCCAGAGACCGGAGCTCAAGATGAAGTTGATGCTCAAAAAGGACCGACCCTCGTGGTTGTGGTCCAACCTCAGGATGATCAATCAGCACAGAAGGTGCAAAATGTTCCTGAGATCGACCTCACTCCCTTGATGGAGAAGCTTGAGAAGGTTGAGCCAATGCTGAACAAAATCGCTCAGATGGAAGAGACATTGGCCAGCCAAACTCAGAAGATGGAGAATCTGAGTTCATCTTCAGAACTGGTGCAACTCCAAGACACTCTGACCTCAAAGATGACCTCCATGGAAGACAAAGTTTAATGAGAAGCCGGAGGAGTCAAGGCCGAGCCGAAGTAATCGAACTTAAACAAGCACCAGAGAATATCGAGTTCCTAGAGGTGAAATTGGCGAGAAGAACGGCAGTCGATCAAATCAAATCTATTGAGGAAATGAGCTCAATGCTCATGACCAAGATGACAGAGATGTTTAAAGATGCTCTCTCTGGCCAGTTTGCCCATCTTTCTGAAGAGTTCTCTATGGCTAAAAACCACCTCAGGAGGCTAGAAGATGAACAGGATCAGTTAGCAGGAGAGGTGCGCTGTGTAAGCAAAGAGCAATACCATATGGACACAGCACTCTCCAGACTTCTTCCAAATTACGGTGCCAAGAAGGGGGAAAGACCAGATGAAGACCTCAGGAAGTTATTGGCACGTACTTTGGAGAAAAAGGCGCAAAAGGAAGTTGAAATGAATAGCCTATCTAAAGTCTTGAAGGAAGTCGAAGCTACTGACAAGATGAAGTTCAGTAAAGTGGAGAAGCCGATCTACACTCAGGTTTCTGAGGAAACCATGCTTGATGTTGCAAGAGAGAAACTGAGTGATAGAGCTAAGGTTGGAACAAGCCAGGCTGCTGCTGAATTGCTTATGAAGAGGAAAGCCTTGGGCATTGTTGAACCTGAGAGCAAGCGTGCTAAGGCTTCTAAGCCAGTACAAAGGAAGTTAGTTGAAGAATTAGAAGAGTCTGCAGGTCAACCTCAGAGAAAAGTCTTCAACACAAGGAATGCTCTGAAGACACTCCAGATAGAACAAGCAAAGAAAGCTGCTGCTTCGGTCTCAAGTGTGCCTGTGATCAGGAAGAAAATAGATGAAGAGCAGAAGCGAATGAGTGGATACAAAAAGTTTGCGAGCAAACGGAGAGGGATTTCAATAGCACAAAAATGGCCACACATTGACAAATGGATGCCCATCCAATTCAACGACAGTTGGGAAGAGGTCAAGAGAACCTTCTGGTTCTACTATGCTGTGCTCAGGGAATGGAAAGGGGAAAGCTCAGATCCAAATGAAGCATTTATTGAATATCTCCTAACCTTCTTTTCTAAATATCTCCAAAGCTGGATAAACCTTGCAGATGAAGGAAAGGTGCAGATAGTATCCCCCGGTCCATATACCTACCCTCCTCCAAGACTTGATAATGGCCTGGTGAATGAAAAAGCCATTACTCAAGAAATTGCTCAATATGCTGCACAGTTGGGTTTGACAGGGAACAGTCCGGATATCATCAAGGAAAGAAATGCACTGAAGAAGAGGTATTTCGGAATGTTCAACCTGGAAGTGCCCGCTGATGAAATTGAAGAGGATGCAAACTGAAGAGCAGAAGACTGAAGAGCCAAATCTGAAGACTGAAGACTTACCTGAAGACACTTGTATTTTTTTCTATCTTTTTGTCTTTTATTTTTGTTCTGATAAATTTCATTGTAACCTGTAACAGTCTACTCATCATCAATGAAAATTTATCATTTGTGCTCAAAAGATAATATCTCATTATCTTATTTACATGTCTTTTACTTTTGATATGTTGAATGATTGTCTCTGAATTAATTGTTTATGGGAAATTGTTTATTAAGTATTTGGTGATGAATCCTTTGAGAGATTCATTACTGAAGAAATTGTTGAATGATTAATTGTTGAGGAGATTCTCAGAAATTGTTGGGAGATTCTCTGTTCAGAAACCAATCTTGTAATAGGATAAACTGAAACCTGAGTTTAGGTTGTATGGTTGTAACAAGATAGGTTTTGGCATCATCAAAAAGGGGAAAATTGTTGGGAGATGAATTTAATAAAGATATATGATTTTGATTAGATCCCAAAACCCCTGAGTATGACATGTTCAGGATAATCTTGATAGTTGAGTCAGGATTCAGTTTTAGAGTATTCAGGATGATATCTGCAAAATGTATAGTCAGCAGATATAGATCGACAGATCTCAAGATTACAAGAACTCAAGATGTTTCTAAACTGAGTTTCGATATGAAACTAAAGTTTACGAAGGCTCGATAAACCGAGAATCAAGACTTCGATGAAACCGAGAATCAAGACTCAAGATGAAACCGAGATCTCAAGACTCGATGAAATCGAGATATCAAGACTCAAAGATGAAACCGAGGAACTCAAGACTCAAAGATGAAGATTCAATATATCGGTCAAGATATCCGTGAAGACTCAAGACTCAAGACGCCAAGACTCAAGACCCGTAAGACTAAGACTCAAGACACGTAAGATCAAAGATCAAGAACTCAAGATCAAGAATATCAAGGCACAAGAATTATCAAGACTTCGCGAATGTAATCAATGCTCAAGATAAACCTAAATGTTCCGAGGCAATCGAACATATCTATTTGAAGGATGCAATAATCGGTGAAGATCGCGATTCCTTAGAAATAGATATTTGTCCAAGATATTCAAATGCGCATAAAAGGAACTAAGTCTGAAAGTGTTGTTAAGGTTATATCAACTCGAGTTTGTAACCAAAAGAGCCGTTGAAGGTGTCTACCTTTAACCGGAGACAAAAAGTCAAAAAAGAGGAAGACATCATTGTGCATACTCACCACCGACAAAGACAGTCACCGAAAAAGATGTCGGAAGTACAAAAGTTCCAGATTGCAAAAAGTGAAGACCGGCTACATGAAAGGCTATTGCCTAAAACGTGTTAGGGGTTTCAAACCCTAAATATAATTCGCTCTCACACACCATAAGAGGAAACTCACGAAGCTATCTCCTCCAACTGATAGTTTTTCAAGAGTGACCTTGGTGTATGCCTATAAATACTTGTGACCCTCTACATTGTAAGGTTACGGGAAATTTGTAAGCAACTCAAGAGCTCAAACTTATTATCATAAAGTTAAAGCACTTTCGAAAAAACTTAGAATTTCTCAAGTGCTTTTAAATCGAAGAGAGCTCATTATACTAAGAGATATATCCAAAGCTTAGTCGAGATATCCTAGCCTTTGCATTGTACTTTATTGTAAAGGATATCTCATCCTAGTTGAAACCAACCAAGAAACCCCAAACCCTTTAGAAGGTAGTTTGAGTGTGATTGTTGGTGAGAAGAGTTATAAAGAGTTAGTAAACTACGGCGGAGTAGTCGAAGCTCTAGAGGTGAAGTTAGTAAGCCTACGAGGTAGTCTGCAGCTTGTTTGTGTTTGAGTAAGTAAACTACGGAGGTAGTCGAAGGTCGGGTTGAGTAAGTAAACTTGGAGTAGTCGAAAAGCTCGTAGGGATTGAGTAAGTAAACTACGCGAGGTAGTCGAAAAGCTCAAGAAGTGATTAGTGAATTTCTCCGAAGAGATCGAGGAGAGAGAGTGGGCGTAGGAGCTTGAGTCTCTGAACCACTATAAATTCTTTGTGTTGTTTATTGCTTTCTTTATCGCTTAATCGCAGCATTGACTTAAATCTGAAAAGCATATTTTCACCGATATTTCAGTTGGAATCAATCTCTTTGGAAGTTGCATGTAATTGAATCACAGCCTAATCACTATTCCATTAAAGGAAGGTTTTTACAAAAGCTTAAAACGAGTATAAACTAAAGGGCCAACCATTTTCAAGACATCCGAGTAGCTAGAAGAGATAGTTACCAAATTGAACTTACTCTTCCGAGGGTTCAAAAGTTAGTTATCCGATCCAAGCAACTCAGATCTCTGAAAACTCGGACTCGGTTGGGATTGTTGGTCCCCGGGGCAAACGAAGTCTTTACACGTGTAAATACACGTGTTCGGGTGATTTTAAAACTTTTTCTTATTAACTTGGGGTCGATGATCCCAAGATTAGGTTCGAGAAGCACGACGCCTCCGAGTCAAAGTCTATCGAGACAAATTGATCCCGAACTTAAGCCGATACCTCGAGATAATCCCAACCGAGTCCTCGAGTGTCGAGAGATCCCGAAAGTTGCTTGGATCAGATAACTAACTTATCAATCCTCGGAAGAGAGTTCGCCGTTCTTATTATATGTTCTAGCTACTCGACCGTCTGGAATGGTCGTGGCCCTTTAGTTTATACTCGTTTAAGCTTTTGTCAAAATCTTCCCTTTATGAAAATATTGATTAGGTTGTGATTCACTTATGCAACTTCAAAGGATTGATTCCAACCGAATATCGGTGAAAAGTATGCTTTCAAAAAACAAGTCAATGCAAATGCTTAAGCATAGATAAGGAAAGCAATAAAGAACACAACAATTATAGCGGTTCGAGGCTCAAGCTCCTACGCCCACTCTCCCGACTTTTCGAGAGAAATTCACTATCAACTTCGAGCTTTCGACTACCTCAGAGTTTACTTACTCAACTCGCCCCGAAGTTTTCGACTACTCCACGATTTACTTTACTCAACCCGACCTTGAGTTTTCTCGACTACCTCCGTAGTTTACTTACTCAAACACAAACAAGCTTTCATTACCCCCTCGTAGGTTACTAACTTCTCCTCTAGAGTTTTCCGACAACTCCGCGTGAGTTTACTAACTCTTTATAACTCTTCTCACCAACAAACACACTCCAACTACCTTCTCAAGGGTTTGGGGTTTCTTGGTTGGTTTCCAACTAGGATGAGATATCCTTTACAATGAAGCACAATGCAAAGGGTTATGATATCTCAACTAAGCTTTGATAATTCTTATCAAGCTAGGCTTAGTGAAGTGAGCTCTCTTCAATATAGAAGCACTTTGGAAATTCTATGTTTTTCGAAAGTGCTTTAACTTTTGCAAGAATAAGTTTGAGCTCTTGAGTTGAGTATAAATTTCCCCAGAACCTTACAATGTAGAAGGTCACTAGTATTTATAGGCATACACCAAGGTCACTCTTGAAAACTATCCGTTGGAGAGATAACTTTAAAGTTTCCTCTTAAGGTGTGAGAAAATGGCTATATTTAGGGTTTGAACCTCCCTAACACGTTTTAGGCAATAGCCTTTTACGTAATTTCTGCCTTCACTTTTTTTCAAACCGAACTTTGTACATCTGACATCTTTTTCAAATGCTTGTCACCGTCGATTAATAGGTATGGTACAATATGTTGTTGTCTCCTTTTTTGACTTTGTCTCCGTGGTAGACACCTTCAACTATTTTTTTTTACAAAACTCCGAGTTTGATATAACCTTAACAACACTTCGCCTTAGCCTTTTGTTCCGCATTTGAATGTCTTCGCAATATCTAACTTTCTAAGGAATCGCGATCTTCTCAAGATTGTATCCTTCGATAGATATTTTCAAAGCCTCGGAACATTCAGTTCATATCGAGCCTTCAAGACATTACCGAAGTTTTAGTAATTATTGTGCCTTCAAAGATTCTTGATCTTCGCCTCGGTCTTGATCTTGTGTCTTCAAAGTCTTCGAGTCTTCGTGGTCTTCAATCTTCGTGGTCTTCAATCTTTGTAGTTTATAATTGACCGATGTATCGAAGTCTTCGTCTTGAGTCTTCGCCACTCAAAGATCATCTTGAGTTCTTCGAATCTTCGTAACCTATCCTCAACTATAATCCGCCGACTATACATTTTGCGTATAACATCCCGAAAGTACTCTAAAACCGAATCTCGACTAACTATCAAGATCATCCCGATCATGTCATACTCAGGGGTTTTGGGATCTTAATCAAAATCATATATCTTTATTAAATTCATCTCCCAACAGGGATTATCTGAGGTTTCTGAAAGCAGCTCAGGATCACTGTCTCAGTAGACTTTGACTCAGAGTGATTTGTGCTTCTCGTGACCTAATCTTCGAGATTATCCACCCAAGTGACCTCAAGAAAAGAAAAGTTTTAAAAACACAACACGTGTATTCCCCCATACACGTGTAAGACTCGTTTGCACCGGGACCAACAAGACCGTTGCCAATCTGCTTTGAGTATAAGTGGGAGACATTATTAGGTTCGTGTAGGTGACATTAGTTGTCACGTACTACACGAGACATGTTGTAGTATACTTAAAAGCAGACTTTGAGTATAAGTGGGAGATTATTGGGATTATAATTTGAAAGTATGCTTTTACTTTGTATAATCGGTCAATTTCTTCGACTTATTTATTGAAATAAATTGTTTATCAATGATGCTTTAAATATCATCGAATGTTACATATATTTATTGCACAACCTGCTCAATAAATAAGACGTGTTACATTGTAGTTAATTTAGTGATACCGATCACGTAAGATTAAATTAACAAATCCTTTGTAACTAAAAAGTACACCATTCACGACTTAGATGGAAATGAACAATCCATCGTGAAAGGTTGAAGTGTAAGGCTCGATTGGTTTGTCTTGACCAAGAGATTACACTAGTTCATGACCGATGCAATCAAGAGGACCTCCTGAGGAGGACAAATTCTTGAAACCTAACTAGGAAGAATTAGACCTCGGTGGTTAGTTATTTCTTAATCTCCGTCCCTTAAATAAGATTGCGTGTGGTTAGTAACTATTGCTTTGACTTATTACGGGTAGAGAATCAAGAAGATTCAATACTTTATATCTTGGGCAATATTATTGGTCACATGCGATTGCTAAGATTTAATACGAGAATCGTGTGCAAAGCACGCTTTGTTCGATTTTCCCTTTGAGGAGGTTCATAAGTTTTATCATACCAAATCTTGCAAGTGGAACTAGTTTCCTGATGGATAATAATGTTGAACCTTTCCTTTACCAAGGATAAAAGATATTAATTAATGGAAAGCTATTTCAAAGGGCTTGAATTAATTAATGGGCTAGATAATCTTAAACACGAAATAATAACCTGGAGCCATATTAACGTAATATGGGTTAAGATGGATAGTCTTGATAATATTAATTATGTAATGGGATTAATTAATATTTATGGGCTTGAATAATATTGTGGCTCAATATTGATAATTCAAGATCCATTGGAAGGTCCAATCTTAATTCTCCTAAAGGCCCCTCAAATAGCCTAACATAAAGTCCAATAACTGAAAAATGTGTTTAAAAATAAAATAAATTTTTGTTGCTATTTTTCCTCATTTTTTTTTCGAAAAATATGAATAAAAGGGGAGAAAGATTTTCTTTGAATTTTGTTATGGAATGAAGATATGTATTCTTGGAATACAAGATTATCTCATTAAATTCAAGAAATCTCCCACTTGGTTATTTATATTAGAATTTTCAAAAATAAAGAAAAAGAAGGAAAAGAATGATTTTCTTGATTTTCTTGAAAAGATATTATGGAAGATATGTATTTCTTGGAATACAAGAATATCTCATAAATTCAAGAAGATCCAAATATTGGAATCTTTATCCTTATTTTTTGAAAATTACCATAACAAGAGAAGGTGGGATTTTTATGGAATATTTTAATTATGGAGAAAAGAATATATGAGATATATTCAAGATTTCTTGAAGATCAAGAAAAGATTTTTTTCTCCCTATTCCATGCAAAAAATTTCGAGCACCCCCTCAATATAAATAGTGAACAAGAAAAAATTGGTTTTTCGGAAAAATATCAGCGTCGATAAAATATCAAATATTTTGAAACGTCGACAGATTGTGTATTTTCGAAAAACGTCAATTGTGAGTGTACAATTCCATGTGCTGGAAAAATTAGTAAATCCACAAAGGTGGTGCAACAAATTTTTATTTTCCCTTTTGTTAATTGTTCACGAGTTTCCTTCCACCGGATTGACGAGCAAGGACTAGGGAATACTTGGGAAGACTTTTTGGTGTGTTTTAATCGACGAGACCATTGTCACTCCAAGAGGTTAGTTCATGTAAACCCGTAGCAATTCCGCATGCGTAGGATTTATGTGAACTGTTTATATGCATGATTTGTTGTTGAATTATTATTTGAATTAATATAGGATTAATTCATGCTAGTAATAATTGTTAGAATTAAATTTGTATTTAAATATTCATCCCGAATAGATCCGGACAATTAATTCCCCAACACGGGTCGGATAAAAAACTAAAAAAAAAAACAAAATCCAATCAAATAGTGCACATAAGAATTTGCCGAAAAGAAAATATTACAATTATGGTATAAAATTAAATAAAATCCAAAATATCTAAATATATATCTTAATTATTATATATTGGTAAACCTATTTTAGCCTGTGGCGAAATTACCTCAATTTGGGTAAAGCCCAATTCAACCAGATTATTTTATTTTAAAATCGTGCAATCTCATTAAAAGTTATTTAAGTTAAATTTTTAATTTAATTAAAATTAAAGATTACGCACAAAAACTGAATCTTTAGCAAATTTTTAATTTTTTTAATCATATTTATATATAATTCTCACGCTTTTGTAATCATATCATCATATTATTTATATATTGGTAATCCTCACGCCTTTGTTATATATTTAGATCCTCACTTGGTAAACCTATGAATTTTTTTATTTTATTTTGTGCTGTAGCAGAGAAATTTTTTTATATCACCGAAAATATTGAGATAAGTAATTTGAGTTTTTCGCAATTACGCATTGTACTCGCATATTTCGCAGTATTACATTTTTCTCTACTCTCTATCACGTTAAAGAGATATTTTAAAATTTTAAAACTTTAAATATTACCCAAAAAAATAAAAAAAAAAAAAGCATGCTTCTAATATTTCCTCTGCGCAAAAAGAAAGGAATTGTATAGGTTTAAATTTTTTATATAGCTCTTACGACAAAGTGTTTATAAATTAAAGGCCTTTTTTGAAACTCTATTTCAATTGTTAGAAACACTTTTTTTTTAAGCTGATGAGACTCAAATTTTTTCCTTAAAAATGCTTCATAAGTTCAAATTATGTTTCAAAACAGGTACTAAATGTGATTGAACAAGTTAAAATTAATAAGAAATGGCTAAAGGGATACAAATTAGAATGGATGACATTAATAGATAACATAGTTTTTATTTGAAGTTGATATAGATTTAATTAGGATCCATTTGATCGTATTTGATGGGTACAGTTAGTGCGTACGTGTGTGTTTTACCCTCCCATTATTTTTAAAATTATTATTATTATTTATTATTAATAACTGCAAATTTCTGTTTATTGGGTTTTGATTCTTTAATTATTATGCGAGGCACACTTACATATGAGAGTCATCTTATGATGAGACGGAGCATAATTTGATCATTGAAGCTTTAATACTTTGAGAGAGATGAGTGTTGATTTATGATAAGGTTGTACCCCGTTTCATGCATGAGACCGTCTCATACAAGTTTTTTTTTTCTTATTATATTGGTTGTGAAAAGGTGGAGACAGAAAGAAAGTGTTTATTCAAATGTTATTGAGTGACAATTGACGTAATTTTAAATAAAAATATGAATAATTATTAAGAAAAGTGGAGACACGATTTGTCATAAAAATGAAATGTAAATTTTTGTTTGAGACTCCCAAAATAATAAAATGTAAAATTTTACTCGGGATGGATGAAGTATATTAGTATATTATACACATACAATATTAAAATATAAAATTCATTAAATTTTTTATATTAATTAAATGTTTAAAAGTATTTGATTTAAAATAATATTATAATTCTTTTTTTCAATCCCGCGAAATTTGCGGGGTTACGTACTAGCATATATATATATATATATATATATATATATATATGGTGATTAAGGAAAAAAATAATTTTTTTTATTTTGCACTGCCACATCATCAACCACGTAGGCGGTGGACACAATTATAGTGCCCACTGGTGGGATCTATATTATTCTCATTTTGATATTATACTTTATTACCTATCACTACTTTTTTTTATTCTCCCAGTACACTCGCATTATTTATATTTTTATTTCCCAATACACTCATACTACTAATAAAATAATACAATATTAAATTATTTTCTTACAATCTTATCTTTTGAAATTTCAAAATAAACATATATTTTAACTATTCATCTATATTTTGAAAGTTTAAGACTTAGAATTTTCCAAAACAAACATACTCTAGAGGACTTGATCTAGATAATCAATACATACTCTTAAGGACTTTATCCCGTGATTAGTATAATACTAAATTATCAATTTTAGTCAATTCTTTTCATTTTTTTAATGAAATTAAGAATATATTATTTTTCTTAATTAAATTATATCTTTTTTTTTTTCATTTTTAATAAAATACTTTTTTGTCATCTTTTTGGCAAAATTATACCAATACTTTTTATGTTTTTATTAAATCCAGCATATATTTATATCAAAAATAGTTTATTGCATTAGGTAGGACAAAAACATGATTTGTATTTGCACCTTTTTTTTTAAAGCGAGAAAACTTAGCTTTCATTATTACACGTGCAAGAGGTGACGGGAAGCCCAATTTACAAATTTCGAAGTAGTCAACCCAACAAAAATAACTCTTATAGAATTGAGAAGCATTCACAAATTTGTATGTCATAGCATCACCCTTATATCTAATTCGCAGTTTTTTTCATCCCACGTGGTTCTTTTTAACTCCTCTATTTCAAATTCTATCTTTCTCCTTATTTTGTACTCCATTTATTTATTCTAATAAATCTTTCTAACTTACCTTAACGGTCTAAAACAACCACCGCAGCATAAACTTTCACAAATCTTTTTAAATTGGATCTTATCTAACCTTCCCAACGTTTCTTTTTCACAAATCTTTTCAAAATGTTCTTCTAAATTTTACCCCAAAAGATTTTCTTTTCTTTCTCACACATCTTAATTACGATTAATCTTTTCAACATAATTTAATGCCTACTTTCATTCTCATTTAATTATAACTATCCAGTGCTAATTTTTATGCACGAATAATTATTATTTCTATGTTTATCTGATTTTTTTGATCATTAACCAGGTTTCATCTCTCAAACGTTTATGTTTTGTGTTTATATTGATTTTCTTTTGCAGATTATAAATCCCGTGTTCTTCTATATGTATGAACATGAATCTTCAATTCTATTTTGTTATTGCACTTAAAAGGTCCGATCAAATTCATCTCTTCATTCATTATAATTTTATTATTTGTTAGGTGTTGTTATGTGGTCTACTACATGTACACAAATATAGGGAAAATATTGATTTCTTTCATGTATGTTTTATTATCTGCAAAAATATTGGTCGGATATGGATGCACGTCCCAATTTTTGAATTTTTCCATAGATGCATATTGATTATTACTGCTTTCGTGATTTGGTTAGACATTAACAATTTGTTTTAGTCAATTTATTTTGGTGGTTTCAACTTCGTGGTAATTTTGGATTGACGTTCAATTTATTAGGAATGAATGAACGCAAGTTCAAATTAATTCAAAATCATTTGAATTAAGGTTTATCCCCAATATTCTGGGGTTTGTTGAGATTTTTGTGAGACTAGGTGAGTCTGTATTTAAGTGTACATACCTTGTAACTTTTGATTCATTCAATACAAATACATTTCTTATATGGTATCACGAGGGTTCGGATGTTAAACACCCTAAACACTTGGGCAGCCATCTTTTTTTTCTGTCTTTCGATCATGCCGATCGTCAATCAGAATGCCTATTGTCCCAATGACGGCGCATCAGCATTTACCTATCAAGCTCTCGCCACTCTAACTATACATCGTGGAGAGCTCACCTCCTCCGCGGCCACAACTTGCTGGGTCGTTTCATTGATGGTCAGAAACCCCGTCCAGAACTTCTGGCCGACGCCTCCAACATCGTTTGGGCAATTCTCACGCGACTCTTCGCCAGTCGTTCTCGTCAAGAGCGAGCTTCACTGTATCTCGATTGGATCCCGCTCAATCATTGAGTTCCTACATTATGTGAAGGCAAAGGCTGACGAACTTGCTCTCAGTCCCATCAGCGTGGTGGCTCTAATGCTGGACAATCGTTGGGATGCGACCATCCTTCACAGCGTGGTGGTCAGACCTCAGCCCCGCCTCGCTCTCCAGTGGTTTCTCAAATTTGTGGTTTCACCGGACATGCTGCCCCAACATGCCGTCGTCTCCCATATTCCGCAAACTTTGCCTCAACTCCGACCAACACTTCTAGAAACCCTTGGTTGGTGGACTCCGGGGCTTCTCATAATCTCACTTCTGACTTGAACAACCTATCCATTCACTCCGAGTATGATGGTACTGATGAGGTGCACATTGCGAATGGTACAGGTCTTCTGATAACTCACACTGGTAATTCTGTTCTTACATTTCCTGAGCGCAAATTTCAATTATCTGATATACTATGTGTTCCTTCGGTACAACAGAATTTACTATCTCTCAGCAAATTTACTGCCGCTAATAATGTCTCAATGGAATTTTTCCCATCTTATTTCGTTATTAAGAATCAAGTCACGGGGGCGCAGCTAATTAAGGGATCATGTCAAGATGGTGTTTATCATTTATTTCCACCAGTATCTTCCTTGCAGTTGAAGAAGGAAACTGAGGCTCAGGATCCACCTGAGCCAAACTATCTGAGTAAGGAAACTGAGGCTCAGGATCCACCTGAGCCAAACTATCTGAGTAAGGAAACTGAGGCTCAGGATCCGCCTGAGCCAAATTATCTGAGCGAGGAAACTGAGGCTCAGGATACACTTGAGTCAAATTATCTGAATAAGGAAACTGAGGCTCAAGATGCATCTGAGCCAAATTATCTGAATAAAGAAACTGAGGCTCAGGATGCATTTGAACCAAATTATCTGAGTAGTTTATATGAATGGGGAAGGGTTTGGGCTTCTCGCAAATGGGCCCAAACATTTAGAATAATCTAGAAGATCCATTATCTATTTTAGATTCTGTTTTTAAAATACCTAAGGAATATCCACTGGTGTGTAGACCCCACTGTTAGTTACAAATATGGCCTCTGGCCGATGAATGGGAATATCAGAAAATTTGCATCATTCTCTCTCTTCTAACTACCTCTCTTCCTATCTAATTCTCTCTCCCTATTTCTTCAAATCTTCATCTCGTTCTTCATTTTTCTACCAGCAATTTATATTTTAGCAATATTATTCCAGAAAATCTAAAAAACACATTACAAACATCCCAGAAAATATCAAAAACGTAACATTTGGTATCCCAGAGCCAAGTTTTGATCATGGCCGAGGGAACGCGCTCCAAGGATCTGCAATAATCACACAGGAAGCTGGAATTATTAATTCAAACGGAAGCCATGAAGCTGGAAGCAGTAGAGGGGAAGCTAACAGACAATATGCAAGGTTTAACAACCAAGATGGAGGAGAAATTTGAGCTTATGACTAACACTTTGGCGCCTATGCGCTTACAACTGAATATGGAAAAAGGCAAGGGTCACAATGAAGGGCCTTCTATTTTGGGGAGTCCTAGCTTTGTATCTGGTGGTGGAGGGCCTAACTATGGACTTGCTGGTGGAGGGCTTACCTTTGGAACTGCTGGTGGGGGATCATCCTACCAGTATCAGGAATCTCCAAGAAAGTTAACTGATGGTACTCAATTTCACAACACAGTGCCTAAGATTGAATTCCCTAGGTTTGATGGCTCTAAACCTAGGTTATGGGTATTGAGATCTAATGGGTATTTTAAGCTTATGCCCAGTATGACTGATCAACAAAAAATAACTTTGGCTACTATCCATTTTGAGGGTAAAGCAAAGACTATGGGTTCGGAATTTCAATCGAGAAATGTGGAATTAACTTGGGCACAATTTTTTGGTCATTCTCTCAACTAGATTTGAGGAGATCAAGGACTCTACAAAGATTTTCGAAGTTTAACAATCTCAAACAAAACCGGTAGCTATGAAGAAGATTATTTTGATAAGTATGAGGAGTCGAAAGCTTGTATCTTTGGTAGTTCTTGGGGATGTATTCTCGAAACCTACTTTGTGGCAAGTTTCATTGGAGGACTTAATGAAGAGCTACAAGCAACAATAGCCATGTTTGAACTACCACACTTCAACATGCTATTAAATTGGGCAGAAGCAAGATCAAAGCTCTTCTTTGACTAACTAAAAAACTTAAGCCATATTCAAGGGTTTCTAATCCTAACCCTAACCCTAACTCTAACTCTATTTTTATGCAAAGGAAGAAGGGTGATGCTATTTGGGGCCCTACCAAGAAAAGGAAACCACATTTCAAGGTTTTATCTCCTCTGAGATGGCATGGCCTAGGGAGAAGGGTTATGTTACAACCGGATGAACCTTTTGTTCATGGACACAAATGCAAACAGAGAATTTCATACATGATTCTCGCGCAAAGAAGAGGAAGATATTCAATCCTTCTCTTCTACCACCCAAGGAGAAGAACAAAGTTGTTTATATGGGGTGACATCATGGAAGAGGTCCGGATGTCACTAAATGCTCTAAGTGGTGAAGATGGAGTTACTACCATGAGGGCTTTTTTGGGGAGTTTGAACACCACAAACTCCACATTCTCATAGACTCGTAGCACCCCGAAGTTTTATACAAAAAGACTACAACTAAAAGGCTTAAATGCCCTTTGAGTGATGCTAAACCCATATCTTGGTGAAGGTTCTTTAATGGGCAAAGATTGGTCACTTTCACAACAAGTGAACCCTTTCACTTGGAACATGCAGGGACATCAATTCACCTACTCACTGAGGCTGTTGGAGAATGAGGGTTGTGATCTGATCCTAGGAGGGGATTGGTTAAAATTTTGCACACCTATTGAGCTTGACTATGAAAAGATGACTTTCACATTGACTTTTGCTTGGGAAGAGGGTGAAACTACAAGCACTTACTTCATCAGCTGAATGTAAGTTGATTTCTGATGTGGGATTATATCAGATGATCCACACAGAGGCCTTTAAGGAAGTTAATGAGATGTACTTAATTACATCAACACCTCCTACCCACACTAAAGATGATCCTGAGTTACATAAGCTACTACTAGCTTACAAGGATATATTTGAGGAACCAGTGGAATTACCACCAGGGAGGGGGGTGGAACACTAGATTATACTCAAACCAGGGAGCATCCCTAAACAACAGTACCCATATAGAACTTCTCACAGCCATAAGGAGGAAATTGAAAAGATTGTAAAGGATTTGCTGACTACAGGAGTAATTCAACATAGTAAGAGCCCTTTTTGCTTCACTGTGTGATTTTGGTGAAGAAAAAAGATGGCACCTGGAGGCTATGTGTGGATTACAGGTACCTTAATGAGCTCACAATCAAGCACAACTACCCTATTCCTATCATTGATGAGTTACTAGATGAGCTTAAGGGTGCTAAAATCTTTTCAAAGATAGATTTGAGGTCAGGGTACTTTCAAATCCTAATGAAGATAGAACATAGGCAATTGACTACTTTCAGGACCCATAATGGTCATTATGAATTCCTAGTGATGCCATTTGGGTTGTGCAATGCACCTGCTACATTTTAATCACTAATGAATCAGGTGTTCAGGGATCATTTGAGGAAATTTGTGTTGGTTTTTTTTTATGACATCCTCATTTACAAAGACTGAGAAACACAACATTTAATTCACTTGGAAGCAGTCTTACAACTTTTGAGGGCCAATAAGTTGTTTGCCAAGAGAAGCAAATGTAGTTTTGGCCAGACTAGTGTGGAGTATTTGGGCCACATAATTTCTAAAGATGGAGTTGCCACTGATCCAGGAAAGATTGAGTGTATGGTTCAATGGCCAAAACCACAAACCATTAAACAATTAAGAGGTTTCTTGGGCTTAACAGGGTATTACATGAAATTTGTGAAGGGATATGGTTTCATCAGCAAACCACTCACTTTTTTACTCAAGAAGGACAGTTTCAAATGGAACCCTGAGGCAGACCTAGCTTTTCAGAAGTTGAAGGAAGCCATGGCGAGTGTCCCAAAGATGCTAAGATTACCCGATTTCACAAAGAGATTTGTGGTGAAACCGATCTTTAGTGGGAAAGGAATTGGAGTTGTACTCATGCAAGAAGGAAAGCCCATTGCTTACATGAGTAAGTCCTTGTGTCCAAGGAATCAAGCACTCTCTGTTTATGAGAGTGAGTTTTTGGCAGTGCTAATGGCCATTGAGAAGTGAAAACACTATTTGCAGGGTCAGAAATTCAATATAAAGATTGACCAACAATCCCTTAAACACCTTCTGGACCAAAAGGTGGTAACTCCACTACAACAAAGATGGATTACTAAATTGTTGGGCCTTGACTATGAGATTTTGTATAAAAAGGGGAGTGAGAACAGTGCAGCTGATGCACTATCCAGAAGGGAGAACAGTTGTTCTGCTATAACTACAATGGTCCCAACCTGGTTGGATCAGGTCCAGCTAAGTTACACTGATGATGGTTACATTGAGGAAATCATCAAAGCCAAAGGTACTGATCCTAATACTTATTCCCTATTTCAGTTCACTAATGGTATTTTGAGATATAAAAAGAGGCTGGTTGTGGGTAGTAATAGTGGATTAAGAGATTTAATCCTTTCTGAGATGCACTCCACACCCTATGGAGGGCATTCTGGGGTTACAGGAACTTATCAGAGGCTTAAGAGGATGTTTTTTTGGCCTAATATGAAAGATGATGTGTTGATGTGGGTCAAGAGGTGTGAAGTATGTGCCAAAAATAAGTCAAGCCCAGGTTTATACCCTGGCCTCTTACAACCCTTACCCATTCCAGACCAAGCATGGTCACATATCTCTATGGATTTAATAGAGGGGCTTCCTAACTCTTGGGGAAAGAATGTGATATGGGTGATAGTGGACAAATTCACTAAATATTCACATTTCATAGCCCTATCACATCCATATACTGGTACTTCTTTAGCTAAGGTATTTTTGGATGTTATCTATAAGCTGCATGGATTACCAGCTAGTATAGTGAGTGACAGGGACAAAATATTTACTAGCTGTTTTTGGAAGAAACTATTTAAGTTGGTGGGAACTCAATTACACCTAAGTTCATCTTATCACCCCCAATCTGATGGACAGACTGAGAGGGTAAATCAATGTCTGGAGCAATACTTGAGGTGTTTAGTAAGTGACAACCCTAAGCAGTGGTTGAAGTGGCTACCTATGGCAGAGTACTGGTACAACACAAATTATCATTCAAGTCTGAAGATGACACCTTTTGAGGCTCTCTACGGGTATACTCCTACAAGATTCACTTATGGGCCATATTTGAATTCAACAAATGAGGAGATTACAGATCTGCTTACTCACAGACAACACATCATACAACAAGTCAAGGCTAATCTAATCAAAGCACATAATCGCATGAAGGTACAAGCAGACAAGCATAGACAAGAGAGGGTTTTTGAGGTAGGAGACCAAGTTTTTCTCAAACTTCAACCCTTTCGGCAGAATTCCATTCAATACCGAAAGAATTTGAAGTTGTCATCAAAATACTTTGGCCCCTATACAATCCTGCAAAGGGTAGGGAGTGTAGCTTACAAGTTAGATCTACCAATTGGGTCAAAGATTCATCCCGTCTTCCATGTTTCTTTACTCAAGAAACACATAGGGGTTAAGTATGTACCTTCACAGAGTCTTCCAGATGTTGATAGCAACGGCCTCTTCGCGATCCAGCCCTACTATGTCACAGAACGACGTCGATACCTGGAAAGCGGAAAGGAGAAAGATCAGGTTCGTGTCTATTGGGTTACCGAGGATTGGAAATTCAATTCGTGGGAAGATACCGCCTTTGTTCTGCGAAATTTTCCTTCACTCCATCCTTGGGGACAAGGATCTTCCGTTGGAGGGAGTATTGTTGCGAGACCAGAGAGAAACGTGAAGAGTGGTGAGATGGGAACACAAGAGGAGTTAAAATCAGGGTTTCCTTTATCAGTGGGAAATAGAGGTTCAGTATATATTTATCTGAAGAAGGAAACTGAGGCTCAGGATCCACCTGAGCCAAACTATCTGAGTAAGGAAACTGAGGCTCAGGATCCGCCTGAGCCAAATTATCTGAGCGAGGAAACTGAGGCTCAGGATACACCTGAGTCAAATTATCTGAATAAGGAAACTGAGGCTCAGGATGCATCTGAGCCAAATTATCTGAATAAAGAAACTGAGGCTCAGGATGCATTTGAGCCAAATTATCTGAGTAGTTTATATGAATGAGGAAGGGTTTGGGCTTCTCGCAAATGGGCCCAAACATTTAGAATAATCTAGAAGATCCATTATCTATTTTAGATTCTGTTTTTAAAATACCTAAGGAATATCCACTGGTGTGTGGACCCCACTGTTAATTACAAATACGGCCTCTGGCCGATGAATGGGAATATCAGAAAATTTGCATCATTCTCTCTCTTCTAACTATCTCTATTCCTATCTAATTCTCTCTCTCCCTATTTCTTCAAATCTTCATCTTGTTCTTCATCTTTCTACCAGCAATTTATATTTTAGCAATATTATTCCAGAAAATCTAAAAAACACAATACAAACATCCCAGAAAATATAAAAAACGTAACAGTTGTTTCCATTAAATGCAAAATCTCAGGTTGCAAGTGTATTTCCACAATTTTGGTTACTAGTTGAAAAATAATTCGGGCACACTATACGTAATTTTTACACAGATAATGGTGGTGAATTTCTGTCCTTAAGAAATTTTTTGGTTAATTGTGGTATATCTTGGTTAACAACGGCCCCTCACACACCCCAACAAAATGGCATTTCTGAACGTCGTAATCATCACATATTAGAAGTTGACCGAGCTCTTCTCCATCATGCTTTGCTACCTCATGAATATTGGTCTTATGCCTTGCAAACTGCTGTTTATTTGATAAATCGAATGCCTACGCCACTACTTGGAAAAAAGAGCTCGTACCATTTGTTATTTCGTACTACGCCCAACTATTCCAAATTACGGGTCTTCGGATGTCTTTGTTTTCCTTGGCTCCATCCGTATCTACCGGGTAAGCTCACACCTCCATCGCTGCCTTGTATATTTGTAGGCTACTCAACATCTCAAAAAGCCTACAAGTGTTATGATCCAAAGTCAGGACGTGTATTCTTGTCTCGCCACGTTCAATTTTCTGAAGCCATTTTTCCGGGCACGTCGCTAAGCGCACCTCCGGCACCTGATCCTAAGCCCGAATACAATACTGTTAATCTGCCCGTATTGCTCGATCCTTCATCATCTCCAGAAACGCCCACAAATCTTGACCCTCCACCGGTCCCGAGTCCGACTCCAGCACCTATGTCGCCTCCGATGCCTACTCTTACACCACCTACCATGCCACCATCTGCTCAAAATATACCTCCCCTGTGAACACACGGCATGCGTACCCGGAGCCAGAACAACATACACAAGCCAAAGCATCTGTTCGCGGCCACCAAGCATCCCTTCCCCGAAGACGTAGAACCATCCACTGTTCGTCAGGCTCTTGATTCCCCTTACTGCCGAGCAGCCACGAACGATGAATTCACGGCCCTTCATCGACATGGGACGTGGGAATTGGTCCCACCACCCAAGTCTGTCAACATCATTGGGTGCAAATGGGTATTCCGTATAAAACATAAACCCGACGGATCGATTGACAAGTTCAAGGCAAGACTCGTAGCAAAGGGATTTAACCAACGTCCCGGGGTTGATTTTCGAGAGACCTTCAGCCTGGTTGTCAAACCAGTCACCATCCGAGTTGTTCCACCTTGGCACTCCAGTTCCAGTGGTCACTTCGTCAACTTGACGTTAGCAACGCATTTTTGCATGGAAAGCTCGACCTTCCTGTTTACATGAAGCAACCACCCGGATTCAAAGATAAGGCCTTCTCGGACCACGTGTGTCTTCTTCGCAAGTCTCTGTATGGGCTTCGTCAAGCCCCTCGTGCATGGTATAATGCTCTCAGCTCGGCTCTTGTGGCCTTCGGTTTCGTCCAATCCAGAGCAGACACCTCCCTTGTTACTGTTATATGTCCTTGTCTACGTGGATGATTTGATTGTTACTTGCTCATGCGACGTACAAATCCGGGCACTTACCCAACATCTCAGAGACACTTTTGCCATCAAAGACCTTGGACCTCTCTCCTATTTTCTGGGTATTGAAGTCGCATGTTGCAAGGAGGGGTTGTTCCTCTCACAACATAAATACACTCTTGATCTCCTCCGTCGCCATAAACTGGATGGCGCCAAAGCAGTCAGCACGCCTATGACTTCGAAGATGCCTTCGACAACGGGATCAGTTGATAGCACAGAATATCGCAGTGCAATTGGGGGACCTGCAATACCTAACTCTAACGCGTCCGAACATCACCTTCACTGTGAATAAACTTGCTCAACACATGTCTTCCCCGTCTGCCTCTCACTGGGATGCTGTAAAGAGATTATTTCGCTACCTCAAGGGGTCTTTACATCATGGGCTTCTTCTTTGTCCAGTCACCTCAACTAACCATCACTGCATATTCGGACTCTGATTTTGCAGGTGACCTGAGTGATTGCAACTCCACATCAGCTTACATAATCTTTCTTGGTCTAAACCCAATCTCGTGGCGGTCTCGAAAACAAATAGGTATTGCATGTTCATCTACTGAAGCCGAATATCGTGCATTGGCAGCAGCAGCGTCTGAAGTATGTTGGCTCCACATCTATTCAGTGATCTTCGCATCCCCAAGACTTCTACTCCGCTCCTTTTATGTGACAACATGGGTGCAACTCGTCTGGCTCTAAACCCAGTCCAACACTTGCGCATGAAACACATTGCTATCGATCTACACTTTGTTCGTGACTTAGCCTCTAAAGGCCGTCTTTCGGTTTCGTACGTGAACACACTGGATCAGTTGGCGGATCTCCTCACCAAACTGTTAGCACGAGTTCAATTTCAACAGTTACGTTCCAAAATTTCTGTCGCGGACGGGACGTCAATTTTGTGGGGGCGTATTAGGAATGAATCAACACAAGTTCAAATTAATTCAAAATAATTTGAATTAAGGTTTATCCCCAATATTCTGGGGTTTGTTGTATTTGTTGAGATTTTTGTGAGACTACGTGAGTCTCTATTTAAGTGTACATACCTTGTAACTTTTGATTCATTCAATACAAATACATTTCTTATACAATTAATTCTACTTAGGTGATCTTCCGACAGTTTCTTCTTCCACAACGCACTTTGTTGTGAATCAACTTGTGTATTTTTTTTTGAAATTATTGATGGACTTATTTATGGCATGATTCCATTTCACTGTTCTTCCATTTAGTTGGCTTTTGATTTCTTTATTCTTTAGTTGATTTTCATTCACTGGAGTTGGTTAATTTTAGTAACTGATTCATTTTTTTCTACTCGAGAGATAAATTAAGCAAAAAAAATCCCATCACGCGGGAGCATACACTAGTTAACACTTATTTTACAAAATAAACTAAAAAATGAGAAAACTAAAAAATAATAACCCTACAAGCTTAAGGGCTCGATTGGTAGCCCTACAAAAATAATAGAAATAATTGTCCTATGACTATTTTAATGAGGAAAATGCTACTAAATTGATTGGTAGAAATGCTTAAAAAGAGTGCGTTAAATATTAGTATGTTGATTGGTAGGAAGTATTAAAAGTGAATAAAACATAAAAAATAATTGAAACATTAACAAATTAATACATTGTCCTTCTACTTTTATGCCCAATTCTTACCATCATCATCTTCAACAACACACCATCCTATTCTTCAACACACTATAGAATGTATCAACAAGTATATATTTATTTACAGGTATTCCTAATACGATGTATATAAAATCAGTGATCAATTTTGAGGTAACGATTAGTAATAATTAGCGATAAGTAATCAATTTGATGATCAACAATTACAAGAGCGAGTCCTCAAACATGTCGAAGCACATATAGTATCTATCATCATTGAACTTACCAAACAGATGAAAATGAAACAATACAGCAAAACAAATTGCATATAGGCAAATCCAGTCTCTTTTGTTCAATTTCAAGAAACCCCACCAAGATTTTGCCCCAAATACTCAGAAATTGATTCAAACAACACAAATCCAGATTTTGCCCCAAATACTCAGAAATTGATTCAATCAACATAAACTCAGATTTAGCCCCAAATACTCAGGATTTAGCGTTGATTGATGCAGTATTCGTCTTCTTCGTCGACGATGCCCTGCGGTCGTTTGGAATTGAATCCTCCGATCTCGAATTGACCGCAGCAATCGCTGATTCCACCATTTCTGGCCGTGGGAACATCATCCCGTCTTCTTCGTCCTTGAGTTTCTCTTCCGCCAACAAACCAACAAAATCTCCCTTGAAGCAAGGGTAGTGGCGGTGTTCTCCTAGGGCGGCGGCGGAGCAAGGCAGGTGCGGCGGCGGTATGGTAACGACGGTGTTTGGGGGTGAGAAGATGAATGGAAGAAGGAAATCGGATGAATTGATTGGAAAAAGAAATTTGGAATGGGGGTGATTTTGGAATTAATTTTACTGTTGAGCTTTATTATTCTAATACCACCAAAGTGGTGGTATTATTTATTGTGAAGTGAACAGTGATTTGAGGTATATCATTGAGCGGGCTAACATGTTAATTTTATACCCTACCAATCAATTTGTTAAATTAATATGTCATGCCTTTTAGGGGTTATAAACCCCTATCAATCGGGCCTAAATAAAATTAATCTCCAAACACTTTAATATATGGAGTGGATGAGTTTGTAGCATCCACTACTACTTTGCATCACCTTCAATCACGATATTCTCCAAACCCAAATTCTTTCACCATGGTGAAGCTTCGTAAATGCCCATTGCTTCACCAGCGTCGGAATCCACACAACCTTGAAACATCAAGGTGTGACCCAC
The DNA here is from genome assembly GCA_037126765.1 of Stenogyne calaminthoides. NCBI lineage: Eukaryota > Viridiplantae > Streptophyta > Magnoliopsida > Lamiales > Lamiaceae > Stenogyne > Stenogyne calaminthoides. The sequence continues at coordinate 6,803,027 of JBBCBC010000031.1, read as the reverse complement.
AACAAATTCCCCACTATAATCATTATAATGCCTGTTTGCTGCTCCGTTTTAAAAAGATAAGTCGTCTATTATTTTTTATTTATCTCAAATTTTCATCCACTTTCCTTTAAGAGGGCTATAATTCATTTAAAATATTCATATTTAATGTGCATTACAATTATAATAATATTTAATTGGTTGCGTGTAAAATGAAAATGCATTTTTCAGGACAGGGGGAGCAATTGTAGTCTTCCCAAACATAGTCAAAATTTACGAATTTAGCTCGCTCTCACCAATTTAAACCCACAATAAATTACCTTAAAAAAACCCCACAACAAATTTCATTAAGATCATCACGCACGCATAATTATTGATTGTTAATTATTTGAATAGCGTTGATAAAATATATATAGAAACAGAGATGCACGTGGAGAAAAACAAGGATGGGTTTCAGAACACACACCACAAAACCCTTTATACATAAGCAGGTCGAGCGAGCATGATGGTGGTACTCGATTTCACAAACACTGAACTTGATCAACTAAACAGAAAGCTACAAGCATATGTACAAACCTAATTACACTACCAACAAACTCTTCCACCAAGATTGCCATTGCATCAACAAAAATCCCGATTATAGGACACGCCTATTATAGCTTCTTCACATCTCACAGGTCGTAAGGAGGACGAGGGCTCCTGGGTCCAACTCCACTAGCCTTCTCGTACGAAAACGACCCCGACCTCCGCTTGAACCGAAATGCTTCTCTTCCTCCTGCCCCTGCACCACTTAAATAGTTAGTTTCGATTAGAGAGTGTTAATTGAACTTTTATTTTACAAATATCATTACGTAAAAAACTTTTCACACGAGCCTGTCTTCATTTAAAGATGGTGTCCATAAGAATTCGTTAAGTTTGGCCACTGCATAATCATCAATACCATTTCAAAATTAAAATTAATAGTAAAAAAGATTGATGATATTATACTATATATCAACATTTTTGTTCATGTTCGTGTCCAATCTGCCGGATTTGTAACAACATAACATGAATATTAACATTTCTATACTATAACACAGCACATCCTGTATGCTAGATGTGTAAATCATGTACATTAACCATGCAAATACTCTATAAATTCCATTAGTTCCGTTATTTAAACACAATAATAGGTCTAAAATTAACAATTTAATGGAATTCGTGTCGAGTGGAGTTGAAATCAATTCGAAAATCAAAATGAAAATGAAAAATTATTCAGATAGATGCAATGAACTAGATTCATAAATTTTAGAGACCTTGACCTTAAAACAGGCCTCTTAAATATAGAAATGCACTATATATGTACATATAACTATATAAGAAGAAAACAATATATAAGATGAGATTATCTTATGCGTATGGTTTTACACTATATGTCACTCTCGATGTCGAAGATTCCACCAACTAAAGTTGAAATAGTTGTACCTAATAACTCAATAAACATGTCTACCCCATGCATTCCATTATTGAAAGGTTGACTCTTATATAAGACGAAACTGTCCCTAATCAGGTAACCAAATGACCAATTTACCCTCACCAAAACCCCAGAGATTCTTCTGGAAGAGCATTCTAATGACGGCGGTTGACGCCGTTGAAAGGAATAAAAATTTAGTTATGTTTTGATTAAAAAAGCTTACCAGCGAAGGGGGATACCGGAGGTGTGCCGCCGGCCGGAGAAACCGGCGGCGAGTCCTTCGGATTTAACGAAGGCGGCTTTACGATCATTATGCTTCTAGTCACCCTCGTTGCATCTTCCGTACCGTCTCCGACGTGCGAATTTCCATTGTTCGCGACTTCGGATTCTGCTCCATAAAGGAAGACAGAAAAATGATTAAACCTAAATTAAAAGTTATATATATTTCGCATGGATCCTCAAATAACTTTAACAAATTGACTTCATTATACAAATCCAGTCTCACAGTTCTTCGTTATTTTACTCTAATTTCCAGATTACGATCAAAATTCGCACAACAATAACATAAAAAAACTGATTAATTAACTACACCAGATGAACAATTATAAACAGACGATTCAAATTATCGAGGCAGATATATGCTCAAACAAAATCATATTAAGATAAATCTATTCTCACAGTTCCCCTTTAACTTCTCTAATTCCATATTACGATCAAAATTTCCACAACAATAATCTAAACAGATTGATTAATTAGCTAAACCAGCTGAACGATTATAAACAGAGGAAGCAAATGATCGCGACAGAATTAACATGTATGCTCAAACAAAATCATATTAAGATAAATTTAATCTCAGAGTTCTCGTTAATTACTCAAATTCCAGAATACGATCAAAATTCGCACAAAAATTTAACCTAAACAGATTGATTAATTAACCACACCACTCCAGCTGAACGATTATAAACAGACGAACCAAATTATGGCGGCAGAATTAAGATACACATTCAAGCAAAATCATATTAAGATATTTCACACATCCGGCGTAAGATAGCAAGAGCAGCGTACCCTTGCCGGAGTTCGATCCAAAGCTAAAAGTGTTGTGCTTCCTCAGTTTCCCGAGGCCGCTGTCCGGCCGAGGTCCGGCGAGGGTGTCATCCCAGAGGTGGTCGAGCAACCCCATAGCGCGTAGGTTAAGAGAGCTAGCGCAGGTTAGCAGATTATGAGCACGAATTGCCAACAGTGAACTCGCTAACGCTTTATTAGTGAGGTACTGGTAGTGGTGGCGGTATTTAAAATGGGGGAGGCGTTAAATGTCGAACAGATCTTTTGGATTGAGACGAGAGGGGAGCCGTTGGATCAGATCGGAGGGGGGTGATGTTGACGTGGACGGCGGATCGATAGGCACGTGAGAAGTAGATAAGATCGATGAAAGATATAAGTTGCCGAATGCGAAAGTCCAACGTGTCCGTGTGCGATGAGGCGATAGAGCATGTCACGTGGGAGATGTGAAATGGCGTAATTGCCCATGGCTTTATCGGGTAGTTATGTGTAGCAGGGTAGTTATTTTACCGCATTTGACCCGATTTGCTGATTAGGAATGACCATTTATAGTACTTCTATCCTTAGTTTTTCTTTTCTTATTTTCTTAAAATTTAATTTAGAAAAGGTTTTGAAAAGATTTAAGGATAGGTGTACCAAAATTTGTTGATATTATGAAATTTATATCATTATATTAATAAATAAATTTTATATTCCGTCTCATTCTTTAATCCATTTTGATTGTTCATAAGGATTTATTAGAATAGTAAAAAAGTGATAAGTGTTGGGGGTAGAAATAATTGTTTATTATTATTTTATATGATAAAGTGATAAAATGATGGATAGTTTGGGGTAGAAAGATTTGTTTATTAGTATTTTATGTAATAAAGTGAAAAAGTAATATGATAAAATGATAAAGTGTATTTCCATTTTAGGGAATATGGCTTAAAGATTAGGACAAAAAAAAGACAAAAAGGGCTTAAAGAATGAGATGGATGGAGTATTATTTATAAATTGATATTATTATATTTATAAATTGAGATTATAATATTAAATATTATAAATATAAATTTATAAATATAATATTATTAATTTATATGTGCAATGATGTGAATTTTTTAATATGAATAAATTTTACAAAAAAATTCATGAAACATTAATTATTAGAATTATATAGTGTATAATTTAGGGACACTCGCTGTCATGAACAAGGACACTCCAATTTATTTATCTATATTTCTTTGTTTGTCCACGTATTCTACCGTCATATAGCAGCTCTTGATATTTCAGTTAATGCAAGAATCAACGGTCAAGGCCTTTTACAGTCAGGCATGGGCTAATGACTTATGAGGGTATTGTGTGATTATTTAAAAAAAAGCTTTATAAAATTAAATTATTAAAATTCTTATTTTATAAGAGTTATCTTCCGCCAAAAGTATATTTAGATTGTTGAAACATGTTTTGTTGATGATTGGGACGTTAATTCACAACAAATTAAAGAATACACGTCAACCAAAATAAATAAATTAAAGTTGTTTTTAATTTTATATTTTATTTAAATAAAGTTGCATAAAATCTTGCATGTGTCTCTAGTCAAGGATACGAGACACTAGAATATCTAGTACGGAATATGAAAGAAAAATGACGAACGGACATCAAATATTGATATCTCGTGCATTTTTTTAAGACAATGTCAAAAAGAAGGAAATTGATACTAATATCAATAAACAAGCAGTAGACGATAATGTCAAAAAAAAGGAAATGGAAATATCTCAAAATTTTCGGATATTATAGATATACTTCATATATGACTGTGACATAGATATACTTCATATATGACTGTGACATATATAGAAGATAAATTATTTCTTGTACCACCATGTTACTCAAAAAAATCAAAATTAATCCGAACCCGCTTGGTATGAATTAAAAATGTTAATGATAATAAGTACTATGAAGATTATTTATTGCATTATCATTATTTATTTAAAATAATAAAGTAATTTTAAAAAATGTGTATGACAGAGGAGGGTAAAAACTATCATACCCCACCTTAAAAGTCACTTTATTATTTTAAATACTAATAAACAACTCGCACACAAAAACACGAGCAAAAAGTAAGTGTGCTAAGCCTTGTGGGACGGAGGAAATATCATTTAAGAATGATTAATTAAATGAACACATAGTGAAATTATATAACGAAAGTAGAATAACAAATTATTTATTTATATTCTCAATACTAAAGAATGTATTAAAATTTAAAATTGATCAGTAATATTAATTAGAGATGATAATTCGGGTCGGGCTAAAGGGGCCGGCCTGTTTAAACCTATTATATGCAGGGTTATGGCCAAACAATGGTAGGCCCATTTAAAATTGGGTCTTTTTGGCCCGGACCGATTAGCCCGCGGGCTAAACGAGCTAGCCCGCCGATTAATCGGGCCAACCCGATTGGCCCGCCTTGTTTTTATTGCTCTGTTCCTATAAATTATGTTTGGACTTATGACTTATGATCTAGATGTTGGAGTATCAACTATCATCTATTGTTTAATTTTAGAGAATTGAAGTATCAACTATCATCTAGATGTTCTATTACATGTCATGTTTTGTTTTTTCAAAGATGCAATACAAAATCTTTTTTAAGAGAGGACAATGTGTGATATATATAATTTTTTAAAATTTATTGGGAGTCTATTAGGTGGCCCGTTTAGCCCGTAACCCGCTAGAGCTAGGATTATATCTTAACTATTAGTGGCCCGTTTAAATTAACCGATTAAGGTCCGGGACCGTTTAGCCGCGGCCCTATAGGGCTGACCCTAATGGGTTAGAGTCAACCCGTTTAATATCTCTAATATTAATATAAATGATTCACATTATCCCTTTCATTACCCCCAACAAAGTAAATCCTCAATTATTAAAAAATAAATAGAATTATTATTACACTTATTTTAAATTCGTCTGTCAACTAAACTCGCATTCTAGTTGTTTTTCACAAGAATTTATTATTTATTTTTATAACACGTGATGTACTTATATTTTGATTATAAAATTACTCACCTTTTTTTAAAAGGAAAAATATGGTAAAAAGGTTGATTTGTAATGACAAAATATTATACAAATACGTTATTTGATTAACATATAATGTGAATAATAATTTATTCGTTTATTATTGTCAATTCGGACCGTCCGGCCCAACCATCCCAATTTATAGGGCCGATTGATGGGTTTGGGCAAGGTTAGGACACCCTATACTCTCATCATACCTTAAAAAAATGTAGCCTAATCTAATTTTACTTGAACTAGAGAACCGACCTAATACAACTCAACACCTATTTTTTTAATATTTTTATTGAAAAAATATACAAACTAAATATGATTGTTTGAAAATAAAACATAGCATACAAATATTAACTCACCTAGAATTCATGCACATTATTAGATCAATTAAAGTTAAATAGTACAAAGAATTTATTAATTATAGACATCCGAGTTTAAGATAGTATAAGAAATTGAGGTAAGTGAATATTTTTCTCATGAATATATTTATGTTGATTCCAAGCACATAATTTAAATAATTTTCCAAATGCTTCATGTTAATAATTTATATTTAAAATATATAAATTTTCAAATTAATATTTAAATAGATTAAATCTTTCAACAAGAACACAATTTTATAAAAACTCCACGTCTCAATTCTAGTAAATATGATAAACTATTTATAAAAAATAATTACACTGTCTGGTCCATCGGACCACACAATGACCATGAGCCAAATTGACGTGGCCCAATAAACCTGCAAGCCACATAGGTAGGACTAAATAGACCTGAGTTTTTTGAGTGAGTTACCTTGTGGTTCCATTTGACCCATTTTATTGCAAATATGTTCCAAGTATTATAAACATTACTAAGAGGTTCCATCTTGTGTTGTTGTTACATAAATACCCTTAAGTTAGACTTTTAGTTTGTGTCCAAAATTTTGCCTTCCCAATATACCTGCCAATGGTCAAATCAAATAAAAAAACAACTGTTCCAAAAATTGTATTTCTCCCACCTTTTGTCCTTAATCCACCGGTTCCCCATTTTACAACAAAAGAGAGATAGTACTCATTTTAGAGAGAGAAACTTCCTTCGTCGATTTTAGAGAGAGAATATCGTGGGCTACGATTCCTGTGTGGGTTGCGTCAGGTTTCGGGTTTCCGGCGAGTTGTGTCAGGTTTCGGGTAAGATACATTTTTTGGGGCAAAATTTAATTTTTCCGGCGAGTTTGTTTCGGGCATCATTTACTTTTTCGGCGAGTTTGTTTCGTGCAACATTTAATTTTTCCGGCGAGTTTGGTTTTGAAACTCACAATAGAGTTTTTTTTTTTTTTTTCAGTTTTGAAACTCACACAAGGGTTTCCGGCGAGGAACCGTCACTATCTCCATTTTCCGTCGAAGAACAATACTATAATCTTTTCAGGTAATTTCATTTTCATCGACCCTAACCCCCCATTGTAAGGTAATAGGTAGTCTCAATTCCTTCTCCATTTTTTTATTATTTCTTCACCTATTATTTCCGTTGCTTACTCTGTGTTATTTTATGTCTTTGTTTGCTTGTTTAATAAAGCATAATGGAAGGATATGGGCTCGAGTAACCGTGGTCGTGGTAGATCTAGAGTCGGAAGCTCTTCTAAACTACAAAGTGAGAGTGTTTTCTTGTTTATCACTTGTTGTTTTCAGTGATGTTGTTGTTTAATGTTGATCTAGAATTTCAGAATCTGTTAATTATTGAAATGGTTGATGCATGTTTTCATGGTTTTGTGCATATATTCATGTTTTTTTATAAATATATGCATGTTGTTTTGGGAAAATCAGTACAGTATGCCTGGTAACAGTGTGTTATTGGTTTGGTTGATTTGTATAGGTAAAACTAAGGAAATTTTCAGTTCATCATCGTCTGACATAGGTTTTGACTCATTCTTTGATTAAATGTGAAGTTTTCATTTTATATTTGTTAACAACTTTTTGTATAATAAGTTCCTATGTGAGATTGATTGTATAATCTTTATTATTAGATTTTAAAAAAGACAAAAGAAGGGGACGGGAACATCCTAGATTAAAAGTTGATTATTCGGAATCCGATTCTTCCATGAATGATACAAATTTGTTATAAAGTTATCTATAATTCCTCATTCTATGGGTATCAATTAGTCAAATTTACTCTCTGACTCGTTTCTTTTGTAATGTTATGTTCATAAGATGTCGTGAAAAAGATAGTCAAAAGCAGGAATACCGTGGTTGATGATTCGGAATCAGACTCATCATTTAATGGTAAGTATAAAATCTGTTTCTTTTTTTATTTAACATATATTTAGAAAACGTCTTGACTCGAATCCTTTTTTAATATTACGTGTAGAACATGTCGAAAAAAGGAAGGCAGGGAGAAAAAATTATGTTGATGATTCGAACACAGATTCATCTTTTACTGATATGATGTTTGATGTCTGTCTCATGAATTATTATGTTCGATTTGGAACTTAAATATGTGAAAATATTTAATTGTTATGTGAAAAAAGAGGTCAAGAAAAAGAATGAGAAAACCAAAATGGATGTGTCTGATTCTCCGACTCCGAATTTCTGTCTAATGGTATGTTTCAAATTTTATGCATCTAAAAAATCTGATTCTAATTCAATATATGCACTTTTTATGTGGCATTGTTTAATGAGTTTTGTGTTCTAGTAGCTTGCAATAAAAGGAAAACGGTCAAGAAGAGTCGTCGGCTGCACAATAAAATGGGTGATTCATCAGGTTTTTTTATGCAAAATATTTTATATGCACTTCGATATTTTCCAAATAATCATTTAATTGTTGAGACCTTATAGAAAGAATGACTCATATTTTTTCGAATAAACAAATAGTTTTAGCAGTGGTGATAAGTGTGAAAAACGGAAAAAAGTATTAGATGCATCTACGTCCGAGAATAGTGACGGTAGTGACGATTATGTGCATAAGAGGAAGCTGAAACCCAAACATGATTTCAGTAAGTTTAACATTCTTCGTTCCTATGTTTAATCTTTCTTTTAAGAATATGACGTAAACTTAACAACTGTACATTTGTTTGTTGTAGAGGGCGTCAGTATCGACAAAGGTCTGTACGCATTGTCTGTCAATTCCGGCGATTTCTTTCTTGTTTAGGTGAGAGAGAAGCCTAATGTTGAAGAAAGTAACCACTCCCCTTATTTTCCGAAAACAAAAAACTCTTGCAACAAAAAGTACTTACTCTGCAACAAAAAGTACTTACTCATTTAATTAAATTAATTGTATTTTTTATTAGTTGTCATATAAGTGGGGGCAATAAAGTCATAACATTATAAATTGGAACCTCCTAGTAATTGTAAAAAGACTTGGAACCTCTTAGCAATATTGTGGCCAAATTGGAACCTTATTGTAATTTTCTCTTTATACTTCATCCCTATGAGAGTTTGAGAATCGCCAATGACTAGACATTAAAATCTATACATATCTAATAACAAAATGTTGGGCCACAAGTTGGGCCAAAAAAATATTATATTTTTCTAATAAAATTTTAATCATTATAAAAAATTTGATGTAGCTCAAATGGTATAACAAATATTTTTTTATCTTCTTTGTATGCAAGAATACAAGGTTCAATTCCCCATATCTACCACACATATATATTAATTATTTTTTGAATATTTTCTAAATTATTAATATTATTTTTGAATTTTTGAACTAGATCTATTTGCACATATATAATAACAAAATATTATACCAAAAAAGAAGAACATTCAACAAAAAGTTATTACAAATTTATCATAAAATTTTAAAAGTGGCACATTAATGATTAATAATATATAAAGTTATGTTTTGTAGTTGATATGGATATATGTTTTAAAAAAAACAAGTTACTCCTTTCATCTTTTTTTTTATATTGCTCACTTGATTTTGACACGGGTTTTAATGAGGAAATTCTTTATTAATATTTGAAGGTAATAAAATAGCTTTTTGATAAGAGTATTTTGTCAATTTCAGTAAATAAGATAAAAAAATAAGTTAATTTTGTATGTAATTATTAGTGACATGTGATGTAATTTAGTGATATTTGTAAGGGGTAGTATGAAATGTATAGTTACTTTATTGCTATTTTGAGTATGTGATAAAAGATGGACTTTTTGGATTTTGAGCAATCTAATAAAGACAAGAAGTATTGTATATATGAAAATGTATAATTTATATATTTATTTGTATGATAATATTACATGATATTGGATTTAAATTGATTAGTCCAATTACCATAAATTAGTTTCATGAGTTGTTGACATTAGACTTAAATTATTAGTTGAATAATTTTTAATTAAATTATTAGTTGACGTTATTAGTTGAATTGTAAAATGACACTAGATTGGTTGTGATAAAACTCGATTTGTTTACTTATTTGTATGATTCTTTTATAAGATATAATATTTAAATTGATTAGTCCAATCATGGACGGATCCATAAAACTTTCATGACTGGGGCACAAAAATAAATAATATAACAAGTAGGTTTTTCTGTGAACCCGAGTTCACGTGAATTCTATTTTTTTTAGTGTCACTATTATGCATATACAATTATACACTATTACTATCTTAAAAAATATTTGATTTTTTAAATAGTGATAGTGCATATATATAACAGATCTACAAAAAATTTAGATAAAATATTTGCATGATTAACTAATTATAACACTTTTGAAAACTCATTTAAGTCATTATATACATATAATATAACTATTACTCCTAATAATTAAAATATATATAACATATGCTTAAAAAAAATATGGGGCACGTGATCCCAACATAGGACATGTAGGTCCATCATTGAGTCCAATTATTATGAATTAGTTGCATGTACAATTGACATTAGACCTTGGATTAACGATACTGGGTTGGTTGTGATGAAGCTTGGTACCCATATTTTTAAAAGAAAATACTAATCGAGACTAACTTAAGACAAAGAGTGTTGATTTTGTGAATGACACTGTCATCATTAGATAGTAGACTCTCTTTAACATCTTAGAAAGATAACTTTGACTAATGATATCTTATGGTGTGATTATTAATAAGAATAATAGACAATTATTAAAAATATTGGACTTTCTTAAGGAGATCAATTTCAGTCATTGGTAGTTATATGTTATCATGTTCAGAGTAACTAAAGGGGACAATTTGAAAATTTTGACATGCAATGAAAATTGGGAAGACGATAATATGTGACAATCAAAGTGGTTTAGAAGGAAATAATTTAAAATTATAAGAAAAAAATATCTTTAAATTTGCATTATTTAACAGTGTAAATTTTTTAAGCAGTTGGAGCGCCACCCATTTCTCATGCCTTATTGTAAAAGAAAAATATGTTCATAAATCGTGCGTTGCATCTAAATTAAAAAATATATTTAAAAAATTTTTAAAAAAAGATTCTTATTATTATTATAAGTAAAATATTTTTTTATAATTTATTTAATACAAAAATAAATACATTTTATATTATGCTCATTTTATACTCACAAACTGTGCAACACACGGGTGATATACTAGTAATCCACTAATTATAAAGGAGGATTACAACAAGTTTTCGCAATTAACAGAAATCAATTATGTAATTATGCTATAACTAAATCTATACAATTAATGCTTAGTCAAAAAAGAGATAAATATACAAAAATACTATTTACTCTTAATACCTCCCGTCAAGCTTTCCGTGGGATGGAAACAAATGCAAGCTTGGAGTGCAATAACTAGAAAGATGGAGGTGGAAGACTTTTAGATGAGATATAATTTTTTTCGTTGTATCAGAGCATTCAGGCTCACACCTACGTCCTAGGTTCGATTCCTGTGGAAAACACTCCACCCATTTAAAATTGTTCACTCGTTGGGCCTCCTACCCAGAGGGTAGAGCCGTAGAGGCAATGATTCGGCCAACGAGGGAAATTTAAATAAACTAATTAATAAACACACCTCTCTACTAGTTCAAAATTTTAGATGAGTCGGGATTCTTTAATGGTATCAGAGCCTTCAGGTCCACGCCCACATCCTGGGTTCGACTCTCGCTGAAAGCAGCTCCACCCATATTAAATTGTTTACTTGATGGGTCTCCCCTGAAGGCTCTGATACCATGAAAAAATTTCATCTCATCTTAAAAATTTCATCTCATCTTAAAAATTCAATCTTGTAGAGAGATGTGAAATTAATTCGTTTATATTATTACCTTAACAATCTCATACTTAACTTTTGTGTTGGTTGGATTGGTCCACCGGGCTGAATTCAAATTGATGAAACTATTTTTTATATGGAAATAAGATAAGTTTATTATGAGTTTTACTTCTTTAATTTTTTTTTGAGTGGGTCTCATGTGCACCCGGTGCACGATGCACTCATAGTGCATTTTAGAAGAGTGCAACTATACAAAACAAAAGTGTGCAACTATTTCAAACAGAAACATGCAACTATGTTCCCATATTAACAATTGCACTTTTTTGTGTAAATAAGGCACTTTTCATCATAAAAAGTTGCACGCTTCTAAAATGCATTATGAGTGCATGGTGTACCCGAGTGCATATAAGACCTAACCTTTTTTTTTTACCGCAATTTTGACAAATATTTGAATTGATTAAATCCTCTTTATAGGCATAAGCATAACCGATATTTGGAATTTTGGTTTTATATTCCGTACGCTATTTGACATGGCACCACAATTTTTTTTTTTAAAGACAATCAATTACAATAGTTTCCTAACATAATCAATTATAATAGTTCCTTCGACCACCGGGCACATGACAACATCTTTTCGTCTCGCTGTAGATCGGAACCGCAATCACTACAAGAGGGAGACCATCCGAGGCTGCAATTCGGAACCGCAACCGCACTGCAATTGAAACCGCAACCACCACAATAGGGGGAACATCACCCCTACCTCAAAGGGAACCTGCACAAGAAGAAATAAATTTTTCCTCTCCATGTCTCGAACCCAAGATCTCATGGTCCTGGGTGGTGGAGCTCAAACCAGTTGAGCTATCCACGCTTGACTGGCACCACAAGTTTGCAGTGCAAACTAATTGGTGAAAAAACATTTCGGCAAAAATAATAATACTAAAATAGAGACACTAATAAGTGAAAGAATTGTATTTTATGTAAAAAATTAAATTTATAAATAAGTGTAAAATTAATTTAAATTTTATATTATTTTTCTAATATATTCTCTCGCTTATGGTCGAGAAAAAGAGTTGTAAAATTAATTTATTTTATATTATTTTTATTATATTCTCTCTCGCTTATGGACGAGAAAAGGAGTTATTTTCAGCGGGAATCGAACGTAGAATTTGGGCGTGAATTAAAAGCTCTAATATCATAAAAGAATTTAATCTCATTTACAACTCCGAACTTGTAGGGAGGGTATAAAATTAATTCATTTTATATTATTTCCACAAGAATAAGTAATTAGTAATTAAAAGGAAAAGGAAAAAGAGTATAAATAAGTGGATAAATTAGTAAGATCATAAAGTATAATTTTGTTCGATTTCGCTACTTAACACCATCAATTAGGGGTAGGCCTTCGGTTGGTTTGGGGTTATTTTCGGCCGAACCGAACTACAGAGGAACCAAAATGAATGAACAAGAAATTCAATTTGTTTTATTTGTTCAGTTTTAATCGAAAAGAACCTAAAATTTCACAATTTAATGATTTAATTTCCATACAATTTTTCAACATTTCTGACTTTAAAATCAAATACAAATACAACTAGTAATAAGTTTTCATTAAAATTAAATGCAACCATGTCAATGAAGTCATCACATTTCACAATTACAAGTCCACAACCAAGTCAGAGTACGTCATAATCACAAGTTCATCACATTTTGTTCACAATTGGAGTAAATGAAGTAGTGTTTGTAAAAAGATACGGTATTAAATATATATTTAATATTTTATTTTTAATTATATATTAATATATGTATTTTGTTCAGTTCGGTTAGTTCGATTTTTATAAAATCTTAACCAAACAGAAATCGATAAATAAAAATCCTAATATAAACCTAATCTATCCATTTAATCCAAAAAATCAAACCGATTTGACCGAAAAACATTGCTTCTATCATTTGCCAGCCCCTACCATCTCTATAGACTAAAGATCATGACAAAAGATTCATGTGGTCCTAATTTTCATAATTCACATAATTCATTTAAAAAAGAATAAAGAAAAATAGGGATTATAAATTTCTTGAGTTTTCATTTGAATTAATTAGTTAGATGATTAATAATTATTTATAGCTATGAACTGAGTCAACACAGATGATGAAGTAGCCGCCGTGGCACCCACTTCAGTTAGCGATTAGGGTCGATCTTTCAGAAATGTCTCAACCCATCCAAAAGATAATACTTCTACTTGATTTTAAATTTTAATTAAGAAATCGATGGCTAAAAAACCCCTTATCAAATAATACAATTCGAAATACTCTTGTGTTAGAATTGAGACCATCACTCCGGGTATAAAAGTTGAATTTGAACATTATATATGAAAATATGTATGCATGTATTTTCAGAGTGTTGTTGAAAATATTATGCAACATGTAAAATAACATATGACAAAGGAAATATTCAAAAACACAGTGCAAATGATTTCAAAATTGTATATATTCTTAATTCAGACTATACGAACCTCATGGTTAAATACATTACTATAGCAAGTAGTGAGATACACAAGAACCTCGTAAAAGATCCTAAAAGGTGTAGTGAAAAACCACACACCAAAAGTAATATATTCAATCAAGTAACTAGGTGATCTTATTCAACCTAAAAGTTAATCTAATAAGATAAAATTAATACTGGTGTGAATGATGAGATTCATTCGACCAGTACAAATAGACTAACATCGACCCTCACACTCCTAGAATTATAAACACTCTCGGTTGCAATCTTGGTTGTGTCTCAAATATTACTCTCTAAAGTTTGCAATAGATCAAATGGTATTTCACTTTTTCTCGAATTTGTATCTCGACAATGCAGTGTATTTATAGACTTTGAGAATCAACTTCATTGTCATATCCACTCGGTTTGGATAGCCTTGAAACTCTTCACCATCAACTTCATGATTTTGGTGTAACCACCCATGATATTTTTATTCTCACTCATCCACAATGCAATCGCCTGACAATATAATCGAATTGTTATCAACCTGCAATGTAGGAAACATAGAAAAATACATTTATTAAAATAGAGTCAGTGTTAGGAGAAATGACAAATTCTTAATGTTGTGCAGAATATTGTCCAACATATGGAATAATATTTGTGCAATATCAACAATATAGTGGAATGAACAAATTTGACTATATATGTAAAAATGCAATTATACCCTATATTGATAGAGAAAAAAAAAGAATGCCATAAAGTGATAGTTTGTGAAAATTTATACTTAGAGTATTTTTTTTCTTTTATATATATATATATAATGTATATTAAAATTTATCAATTAAAATAAAATAAATATATTTTAAAATTTGTCTTGTTCCAAATTTAACATATACTACCGTAAAAATAACTCAAATGATTAAAACATCACTATCTATATAACGAAATTATGGGGTTCGAGTCATCATTAATTGATTTAAAAAAATTATGTAAGAATTTGTCGTACACAAATATAAAATTTTAATGTGTAGCATTCTTTTTTTGAAATTATGCACCAACGGTTTGTGCAATTCAAATATACTTTCAAAATGTACCATTTATCTTCACTGAAATATATAAGTGATTTACACATATGCTCTTTTAATTGTTTGATCTCTATAAATTTGGAGGCCCCCATCAATATTATCTATAGCAATTATTAAGTTTTGGAAAGATGCATCACCACCAAAGGCATGTCGCATTGATATGATTCAAATGAATACAACGCTATGAAGCACCCATTATCTAGTGCTGCAATAATTTTTTTTGTGATGTCTTAATTGTGGCCCCAACCTATATACAATATGACATTTACATAATCTGAACAATATTTGTCTTATGAAATGATAAGGTGTGTCACATATATATAATTTCTTAAATAATTATAATAATATAATATTAATTATGTTTAATATAAATAATTTGTATGAATTATGTTTAGTTAATTATGCACACATTTTTTGTCCTCATAGCAGCACATGCAACATAAACATGATAAAACATCACACACTATCTGCTAACAAATTAAGAACGGTTTGATTCCCCTATTTCACTTTTCGTATTCCATTGTTGTTTCACCGTTCTAAATTTCAAACACATGAATCTAAAATATGATGGTCTGTTTGATATTTTTTATTATTCCACGTGACATCCATCCATATTATAAAATAGGTGATCTCATTCCAATTGAGAGAGACACAGAGACACTCTTGCACGTCAGTTGTATAGTAACACTATGCACATCTATTATTTTTTAGTAAAAATATTAATACTTTTTTAGTAAAAATAACTTATATTAATAATTAATATATTTTAATAATATAGTTAATATCATTAAGAAATACATTAGAATTGCACCCAGGGTACTCGACACATTATCACTTTTATATATATGAAGTATTACTAATTAAAAGTAAAATATTTTTTAGTCAGTGACAATAGATATGTATAACAGTGGCACTATTAAAAATAGTTTCCGTTAATTCGGGTTCACATGTGTGAGTAGACCAACATAATAAGAGACACATCTGAATAAGACGGTCTCATAGTGAGACGGAACATAATTTAAGCATTGCCGCTTAAATTTTTTAAAAGGGGTGAATGTTGATTCATACTAAATTATACCCCATCTCATGCATAATACCGTCCCACACTAATAAATAAACTTGATTCGATTCATTTTAATTTTATTAAGCTCGAAAATAGTTCAAACTCGAATGGTTAACGACCTCTTTTATACATGTCCTTTGGGGTGGCGAAAGGCTTGTTTCTTGTATGTTTTCTGATAAATATATCTGTTTGTATAATTCATGATTTTATTTAGGCAAGCGATACAAGAAATTCATTGGGGTGGGAACCAGAGGATTAATTGAGATTGAATTATAATAAGAAATTCATTAGACATGTTGGAACGAAAAATCGATTTAAAATTAATTTCTCTCATTTTAAAATAATTAATTAATTTGTTGTAGAATTTGGCTGAATTTGATTATCACCCTCAATTTAAGTAGATTATAATCATTTATGAAGTGTGTGCCATAGTGTTGTGAAAATATTATTCTAACATATAAAATAACATATAACAGTGGAAGATTTAGAAAAAAACACATTGCAAAAGTTTTCAAAATTGTGTATACAGTAAAAATCCCTTATAAGAATACTCTATATAGGAATAAACTTTTTATAGTAATAAAAAATTATGATCCCAACTCGGGGCCAGATATATTTAGGAATAAACTCCACATTGTAATAAGACATATTTTTTTCCAGTCCCCTCTTAAGAATTTATGCCTCCATATAAGAATAAATTACACTATGTATAAAATTTTATATATCATTACAAATAAGATGACCTAAAATATTTACCTATGATTAATTGTGACAATCTCAATTTCAGTGATTTGAGTTTGTTTATCAACTTTGGGTGACATTTGCTTGAAATAGAAGAAGTGTACCAATTTTATAAAAAATATACATGTATTGAATAAATATTTATAAACATGTCAGCAACAACTATTGTTTAGTTCCTAAATACATGCATATTAGTTGATAAATGTATTTTATATAGGGAAATTAGCAACCAGATACACTTTTTTGAGGTAAATAGCAACCAGATACAAATGAGATTGCATATACAGATAAAATTGCATATGCAAGTGCAATTGTACCTACATATATGCAACCGTTTTGTATCTGGTTGCTAGTTTTAAAAAAAAGTATACCTATCAGTAATTTGTCCTTTTATATATTTTAAAAGTATATGTATTAATTTTAGTCAAATTCATATTAATTAGATATATGAATTACATACATGTAATATAGTATGTATTATATTGAACTAGCCAAAATCACCTATCATCCTCCATCTCCAAATCAAATGACTGCTTTAACCACAGTGCACTAAACCCTGAAGAAAAATCAAGAACATAGAAATTTAGGACACTCTCAAATGAAATTTAAACACTAAATCACAACATAGATTTAGAAAAAAATCATAAACCCAAATCCTCTATTTCAATATCTTCAACTCAGATTCAAAAAAATTCACAAAATTAAATCCTCCATTTTTCAGATCCACAAAATCAAATCAAAAAAATAAATATATGCAAAAAAATTACATGCATATATTCAACCACTGATGAATATATGCACTTTCAGTTTCAGATCCTCTAAATTAAGGGAGAATCATCAGCGTAAATCCTCTATTTCCCAGGTTTCCGACAAACCGAAAAATTGAAGAAAACTCTGATTGCAGAAAACCAGATCGAAAAGTAACATCTTGCAGAAAAACACTAACTTTAAAAAAATAGAAACTCAAATTTTCAACAATACAAAATCAGATCTTCCTCCATCCATTCCCTTCCACAAATCACAAATCTGAACAACAACAAAAAAAAAATTGAAAAAAAAAAAAAAATCATAGGCAAACCCAACAAATCAAAAAAATCGAAACCGCCGACCTCATCGTAGTCTCAGAGCGCATTTGCTCCGTCTTCGTCTCCACCACCTCACCACAGTGTCATCTCCCCCCCTCGCCCCCTCACTGCCGACCAAAACACCCCCACCGCCGCCCCCACCACACATCTGCGTCGCCTCTTTCCACCGCCGCCCAAAACACCCCCCGCCTCCACCATAGATCTGAAACGCGCCATTCCGCCGCCGACCGTATCCGCCGATTGTGTTATAGAGGACGGCGGCGGCTTCATCGGTGGTGGCGATGTAATTATTTTGGAAGAGAGGTGAGAAGTAGAGAGAGAAATAGAGAGAAGAAAAATGAGAGAGATGAGAAAAGAAAGTGCCGTGATTGATTGATGCAGAAAGTGGGTGAGAATATTTAATGTGAGGGTATTAAGGGCTTTTTGGGTAGGATTTTGCACTTGGGAGTAATTTTTATTTTTTATTGGACCTAGTAGTTGTAATGGGCCAGATCTTGGACTTGGGAGTCATTAATTCAAAAAAATAGATATACATGTTTTGGAATCTAAAAATAAACGCATTACATATATAAATTTATTAATAAGCAATAAATAAATAATACTACTCTGTATCCTCTAAAGTTAACTCCATCATCCTCACTTTTGTTAATGTGCCCTTAGAAGACTTAAGTGACACTTTACCAATATCGACAATGATTTCAATAATATTTGTAAAAAAAATTAAAAATTGTAGATATATATACACCTCTATATTCAAAGGAATTACACAAAAAAAAATATATATATTAAAATTGCCAAGTAATTGGGTGTCATCCAATGAAGTTGCAGAAATCAAGTCAACATAGCTCTTGAAGTTGTACATATTTCAATTTAATATTTGGAATTATTACAAAGGTTATGATATTAATTAGTACATATATGTATACAATTATAGCTCTAGAGGCGTATAAATAGTTCATGCGTTTGTATATGATAATCAGTTACATTCTTTAGTCATTTGCGGAAAATTCTTTTTATACCAATTGTTGACCGGAAGTATCTAATTAAATAATTTCAACAATGTGCTTATTATCTAACAATATAAGCTAAATTAAATATCTTTTAGATAATATGAATAATAAATGTCATTGAGATTCATTGTCTTGTTATTATGATAATGGACACCTGTTTCATATGCCCGAATACAACGCAACTTCATACATCATCCCGTTTTCTTGGAATCAATTTCTTTGATTATAGAAAAGTTTATAGACATTTTGATAACTCACTTGAAATAATTTTATAAATAATAAAGAGTTTGTTGTTATATGATCATATATAATTATTTTAAATTAAAAAAAAATGGGTATAGTTTGAAATTTCAACTACTGTCTGTATAGTTGCTATTAATTTATGCTGTGTGGGATATTTCAATTCAAGGAGTATGTAGGAATGTTTTCTTGAATGAACTATTTTAACGCATATGATTGCTTTCCATCATAATATTCATCATCTCAATTTAATAATAAATTTGAAAAATTCCTAATAAAAGATTTTTTTGAAAAATTAATAGATTTGATCATGATTTTATTTGGGATATAAATAGATTTGATATGATTGTGGTGCCTAATAAAAGACTTTTTGAAAAATTAATAGATTTGATCATGATTTTATTTGGGATATACATAGATTTGATATGATTGTGGTGTGAATTATATAACCAAAAAAAAAAAAATTAGAATTTTAATTATAAATTTAAAACGTACGTAATTTTGTTCCATTTTTTTCTCGACTATTTTTTTGCGTATCAAATAAAGGGCAAAGTATAGTGTGAACAAGTTTTACAATGAAACTGGTTAATGAGTGTGACTTATATTATTAAAGTGTGTGACTTTTTACTGTAAAGTGTGTGACTTTTTACTATAAATAGTATTACTCATAAAAGTGAAGGGTGTGATTTATATTATAGCAAAGAGTGTCGTAGTAATAACTGAAGTGTGTGACTTATATTACTAAAGGGTGTGACTTATATTACTAATGTTGGGATTATACTGGAAAATATGATTTTTCTTTGTATAATCAGACTGACTAAATTTTTGACTTATTTACTGAAATAAATTGTTTATCACTGATGCTTTAAATATCATCGAATGTTACATATATTTACTGCATAACTGTTCAATAAATAGTACGTGTTACATTGTAGTTAATTTAGTGATACCGCATCACGTAAGATTAAATTAACGCCTCCTTGTAACTAAAAAAGTACACCATTCA
Organism: Stenogyne calaminthoides; assembly: GCA_037126765.1. Lineage (NCBI taxonomy): Eukaryota > Viridiplantae > Streptophyta > Magnoliopsida > Lamiales > Lamiaceae > Stenogyne > Stenogyne calaminthoides. Next base: position 6,782,669 of record JBBCBC010000031.1, on the reverse strand, counting down.
CGACCTAGATGGAAATGAACAATCCATCGTGAAAGGCTGTAGTGTAAGACTCAGATTGGTTTGTCTTGACAAAAAGATTACACTAGTGCATGACTGATGCATTGAAGAGGACCTACATGAGGATAAATTCTTCAGAACTGAACTAGGAAGAATTAGACATCAATGGTTAGTTATTTCTTAATCTTCGTCCCTTAAATAGGATTGTGTGTGGCTAGTAACTATTGCTTTGACTTGTTGAGGGAAGAGAATCAATGAGATTCAATACCCTATATCTTGGGCAATATTATTGGTCACATCACGATTATTAAGATTTAATACGGAGAATCGTGTGCAAATACGCTTTGTTCGATTTACCCCCCTTGGGAGGTTCATAAGTTTTATCATACCAAATCTTGCAAGTGGAACTAGTTTCCTGTATGGATAATAATGTTGAACCGCCTTTTACCAAGGATAAAAGATATTAATTAATGGAAAGCTATTTCAAAGGCTTGAATTAATTAATGGGCTAGATAATCTTAAACGGGAAATAATAACAAGGAGCCATATTAATCGTAATATGGATTAAGATGGATAGTCTTGATATTAATTATGTAGTGGGATTAATTAATATTTATGGGCTTGAATAATATTGTGGCTCAATATTGATAATTCAAGGTCCATTGGAAGGTCCAATCTTAATTCTTCTAAAGGCCCCCCAAGTAGCCCAAGATAAAGTCCAATAACTGAAAAATGTGTTTAAAAATAAAATAAATTTGTTGCTTATTTTTCCTCATATTTTTCGAAAATTATGGATAAAAGGGGAGAAATATTTTCTTTGAATCTTGTTATGGAATGAAGATATATATTCTTGGAATACAAGATTATCTCATTAAATTCAAGAAATCTCCCACTTGGTTATTCATAGTGTGAATTTCGAAATTTTTGATAATTAAGGGAAATAAAGATTTTCTTGATTTTCTTGAAAAAATATTATGGAAGATATGTATTTCTTGAAATACAAGTATATCTCATAAATTCAAAAAGATCCAAATCTTGGAATCTTGTCTCTTAATTTTCGAAAATTTGCCATAACAAGATGAGGTGGAATTTTTGTGGAATATTTTAATTATGGAGAAAAGAATATAGGAGATATATTCAAGATTTCTTGGAGATCAAGAAAAGATTTTCCCACATTGGTTTTTCCTCAAAATTTCGACCACCACCCCATCTATAAATAGGGATGATTCTTTCATTCCCAAGTACAATTCCATGTGCTGGAAAAATTAGTAAATCCACAAAAGTGGTGCAACAAAGTTTATTTTTCCTTTTGTTAATTGTTCGCGAGTATCCTTCCACCGGATTGTCGAGCAAGGATTAGGGAATACTTGAGAAGGTTTTTTGGTGTGTTTTCATCGACGAGACCATTGTCATTCCAAGAGGTACGATCACGTAAACTCGTAGTAATTCGGCATGCGTAGGATTTACGTGAACTGTTTATATGCATGATTTGTTGTTGAATTATTATTTGAATTAATATGGGTTAATTCATGCTAGTAATAATTGTTAGAATTAAATTTGTATTTAAATATTCATCCCGAATAGATCAGGACAATTAATTCCCCAACAACTAAAGTGTATGTCTGTAAAAAAAAACCAGTTTCACGGTGAACAAGTTTCACAGCATACCAACTCCAAATAAAGAAGGGTTGAGAAATATTTGTTCAATAATTAAAAGGTATCATTATATTTGTTCAATAATTAAAAGGTATCATTTGTATACTGAAACCGATTTGGTTGTAGGGTATAAAAAATAAAGATATACCCGATTACAAAGAATAATTTAAGATTTGGAATTGAATTTAAGCAAACAAATTACGTATAATATTAGATTAGATGTATTAAGAAAGAGATATTTTAAAGTTTTAAAGATATTCTAAAGATTTTTGCTCAATTTAATATTTTGAATTATTATAAAGATTACAAAGATTTTTTTTTAATTTATTAAATTTTTTTTATAGATACGTATCCCGATTTAGCAATAATTTTTGGCGGAAAAATCCAATGGTTTCTAAATTTGGGGCGAATTCTACTTTTATATATATATATATAGATGTATTTTTTTTCAAACAAAAAAATTATTATTTTTATGTAAAACTCTATTTAAGAATAACCTCCATATAGTAATATTTTTTCCCGGTCCTGACAATATGACTGTATGGATTTTTTACTGTAGTCTTAATTCAAACTACACGAGACTTATTGCTAAAAACTTCACTAAAATGAGTAGTGATGCAAACAAGAACCTTTTACAAGATCCTAAAATATATAATGCAAAAATACACTTTTCTATATAATCTTTTCACACGTATGACTAGTGATCTTATTCAACCTAACATGCAAACTACTTAGACATAGTATTGATAGGAATATTGGAACAAATTCGAATCAATTGGTAAAAAAAAATATTTTACACATATGCATGTTTTTTTTTCGAAGCAATATACATATGCATGCAGTACGGATCTAGGATTTAATGGTGGGGTGGACTGAATTTTTTTGAAGTTTCGTCACATTAAAATTTTATATTTACATTTAGTATTTTTTTAAATATATTAATATAGGTGGTGTCATATAGGACTTCAAAACATAAAAGTCATCAGTAATTAAGTCAAAATTTATCTATATTTTTAATAAAATATACGTTGCTTTTCTATTAATAAATAATATTTAGTTAAAACAAAATTATGCAACTTATGCTAAATATTTTTTTAATCATTTCAAGAAACATTTATCAGTTTAAAAAAAAATCTCATTTAACTCATGTTATTACATTATTACATTTATAATTTCTCTTTTTCTAATATTAAAGTGTTCAAAAATTTATTATTATCACAATATATTATAATAAAATATAAAATACTCATACATATTCCACAAAAGAAAAGGACAAAAATTAAGAGAACAATCTAGATATTTAATCTTGAACAAGTTAAATAAATAAAAATGCTAAATGAAAAAAAAAAAAACCACATTCAGATGATTATACTTTAAATGTTTGGGTGTGAGAAAATCTTTGTTGTGGATGAAATTCTTGTACAATATTTTAATTAAGTTTTAATAAGAAAAAAAGAAAGAAAGAGAGACATTATAGATCAAGAAAATATATTTATATCAAGTTATATCTTAATTTAATAATTGAATAGTGAGTATGGGTATGAACTTTAATTTTACTTTGGAGATTGCATATTAAATATAAAATAGGAAATAATATTGAAATTTTTAAATTTAAATTTATGTATTTTTTTTCACATATTATATATAGATATATATGATTAATGAGGGCTTGCAGACTGGCTTGAGTTCAAAATTTCTAATAGAACCGGGCCCATGTATGCATGTTAGTTATTTATTAAATGATATTGTTTTTCTTTCAGCCAAAACTTATACTTTTAATAATTATTATTATTTGTTTCCATTTATACTTTTATTTAAGGGATTAAGTTTTTTTGTAGTCCACTAACTTTGCTTCATTTTGAAATTGATCCCGATTGTTTTGACTTTTTTATTTTGGTCCTGTAAATTATCAAAAATTTTGAAATTGGTCCTTCAACCAGCTGTAGCAGGTTACCAAATAAATAATCGACACATATGTAATTATTTTATTATTATTTTTAACTTCGAAGTGCTACCTAGACTTTTTTAATCATAATAATTTTGGGTTGAGATTTTTCTACGTATTTTTTTAGGGAGAAAAAGAGTGATTTTCTGCGTATTTTTATTTTTTTTTATTTTTCGATCAGTTAGACCCAGGTAACCGATCCGATTTTATTTGTCTTTTAATATACAAATTATTTTTAGACCAACTCAAAACCCGACTAAAATTATTAGGATTAAAAAATTTCAAGTAGCGCTTCGAAATTAAAGGGAAAAACATAATAATTACATATGTGATGTTTATCTACTTGGTAACCTGTTGCGGTAAATTAAAGGATCGATTTAAAAAAAATTGAAAACTAAACTTGTAGGACATAATCAAAACAATTGAGACCAATTTTAAAATGATGCAAAGTTACTAAACTACAAAAAAAACTTAACCCATTTATTTAATACTAACTAAAATTAAATGAACCGATCTTCGATAAAACCTATTCATATTATGAAATTTATATACTTATAATAAATTATAAGTTAATATTAAAATATTTATAAAATTAATATCAATTTTTTTGAAAGCATATAATATTAATTTATAAATATAATAATATAAAAGTTATATTATGAATAAATTTCATAATAAAATTTGTGATTGAAAAATATACTTAGTAATTATATTTAGTATATTTACCCAATCTTTCCTTTCATCAGCTCACGTAGTCATGTGTTAAGTGTGGATAACTCAAATGGTTAGAACTCCACTATCTAACATTTCGAGGTTTTGAGTTTGAGATACGGAGAAAAAAAAATTCCTTTTGTAGTGGGGTGGTGATCACCCTCTTGCAGTAATTGCATTTCAGGTTGCAATGCTATTGTAATTAATTATTTTTAGGAACTATTATAATTGATTATTAAAAAAAAAAAACTCACGTAGTCATGTGTCTCACTAAAATATCAAAATCAAAACGAAGCAAGCAAAAAACAACTAACTTATGTTCCCTGGGTGACCTACTAGTTACCTACTAACTAGTATTAATATACTCCAATTTTATTAGAACCATCTACGTACATTATTAATGTGACACTCAGAATTATCGACTAATATTCATTAGATAAAAAATTATGTGAACTCTATTTTTATAATATTATTACTATGTAAAAAAATGTTAACTGCTATATAAAAAAATTATCACAATTTTAAAAATAAATTATTTTTTAAATAATAATAACTTTTATACTTAATAGTGATAATTTTAATGCTTATTGATGATATAGTTTATGTATAAATTTATTTCATAGGAGTGTTATTCTTTTTTTTTTATCGGACAAAGTTAGTTGTTAATTGTTAGTAGTTAGTACACCAAACACCCAAACACTCCACAAATTCACCAATCCACCTTATAACTCCCATAACTCCAATTCGTTCCCAATTGGAATCAAACCTGAGTCTCCCACTCAATTGAGGAGCCTAGTGGCCAGGTGGGCTAAGCCACCTGGTTGTTATTCTTTTAATTAATACGAGACAACACCAACCGAACTTTAATTTTTAGAAAGGAAAATAAATTCACGTTGAGACCAAACGTCCACAAATTGGAAATTAATATAAGAAAGTTGTATCATTGGATAGTATAATGCTTTTGGTTAAAATTCCCTGAACTGGAAATATTTACACTTTTTAGCAAAGTTTAAACAAATATCCTCCTAAAATTAACCCCCAATGCTTGATCAAGTGGTGTAAATTAACTTGAAATTAGAAGTATGATCTTTTATATGTCTCAAGTTTGAAACTCCCTAACTATTGAGGACATAAATGTACAATTAGATTAAAATTAAAATTAAAATTATTAAGATTAGAGAGATTTTGAAATAGAGTGATTTGACTTTGCCTAAAAATTTGTCTTTATGTATAGTAGAGGTATTATTATTATCTTATTAAACGTTTAAAATGTTTCAAAAAAAATGTTCAAAATAAGTAAATACTTTTGGCAAAGTAATACGTGCACCATGTTCACCGTACACCATTATTATTATTGCTTGTAAGGATTAATATCTTACAACTAAAGTGTTGATCATCACAAACAATAATAGCCGTGGCAAGTCTGGCTTCCTTCTTTTGAAAGAGCTATTTCAAGAGTGAGTACCGGCTTCCAATTGGTATAACCCCAATTAGCGTTCTTTCCCAACCAAATAAGATAAAAGCTTGGCAGCGAAAAGACTTTTCCAAGAAGCAACTTCCTTATTATATTAGGGGGGCTCCCCTATGGATATTTAATAACTGTCACACAGGGTGGCAGATAGATACAGAAAAAGACAAATCCAATCTTTTAATTCAACAAGAAGTACCACCAGTGTGATAGATCCGCGATTCGGTATGTTGGAGCAGGCCCACGAGGGTCGGCTTTCGCACTATGACGAGGGATTGACCGTTGACCCAACTCCGAGGTCTATCCGCTCCTGGGGTTGTCTGATCCCTAGTGTTAGCTCTAGCTCCTCCTAACCTAACCTTTTCTTGCGACTTTCTTTCCCAGCGGGTTTTGGAAAGGTGGTCGTAGAATCGAATTGCTTGCCTAAGGGCAAATTACTGCGAACGACGATATAATATATGCTTCTTCAAGTCTCATCGTCGGTTTTGGCACTGAGATGAGATCTCGTTGTGGAAATCTCGTTGAAGTTTCTCATTTAATCGAAAATATTCTCAGTAAAAGCAGAGATTGTCTTGGTTTTCTTAGCCGAATCGATACACTAGACCAGACCCGAGCATCTTTCCTGAAACAGGGACAACAATGAATAAAAAAGGGAATCACGCGGTGAACATAATGCACATAATACATTCTCAATACCTTTGTTGGGTACCATTAATAATTTTTTTAATATTTTTCAAAAGAAAAGAAAAGGTGAACATGAAAAGTAGCTTTCATGCGTTTGAAAATAGCAAATATCTTGTTTTTTAGGAATTAAACAAGCAATTATGGAGAAAATAATGGAACTACGGAATTAAGGGACAAACAATTTGATTACCCAGTTCGTCAGACTGACTACATCTGGGGGCACTACCAAGCCAGGAGAGATCTACTATATCTTATAAGATAGTGCAAGTAGTGCAAGATACAATGGGGGAGTCAGGGGGTATTTATAATAGAAACCTAGGTTTGACCCATCCTGGCCGAAACCCTAGAAGATGAAACTGGGCCTCCCCGTACAGGCCTCGGAACCGCTCGACCTCAGCCCTTGGTCGAACAGTTCTGCTCGATCACATACATTGCTCGAGCACCCTCATGGCGCTGGATAGGGGGGCGCTCGACCGAGCACACCTGCTCGACCTCGAGCGCTGGTCGAGCGCCTCCTGCGCCCTGCATCCCGTTTCACTCAGGCTCCATAACCCAACATTGTTGGGCTAATGATAGCCAAGTGTGCATATCAAGTCAATCAGCCTATTAAAACTTTGGATATATGGTTGATACTTAATTAGGGTATTATCAAACACAATCCACAAAATGCTACACCATGGTTCACATAATTAGTCATACAAAATTAAACTTACCAACGACCTTCATTAGTCGATACTATGACCCTAAACATTATTACATCTATAGGATATTTTTTACAATCAACATCAGCATATATATACTGATAAATGACAAAAGTATATATGTTAATAAATTAATTTAATTTGAAACTTTCTTTTTAAATAATATTTTTTAAACCTTTTTTAAGTAATTGTTAAATTATGATTTTGTTTTCACGATCAATAATATAAGAAAAAAGAATTAACAAATAATTATGTGCAATTTTTTTACAGAATTAAGGTCGTGGGAATCAGTCCACACATCCAATTAAACTCGGTTATTCTTGTCCCACTAGAATTATGTTGCCTACCAAAATTTTAATTTTTTTATTTTAGTGTGATTTATCCTGTTTAATTTGAAAGTGGATCCACTGCTTTACAATATGGGATCTATTTCCGTATAATTTTACATAAAAGTCCTACCTTACACAAATGCTACTACCATCAACCAATGCTCCAAAACCACAATTTAATTTCATGATTCCCCTCACATTAATCAATCAAAAATGAAAGTAAATTTGGTCCCACCGTCGCATATGTCTCCCATTTGTGTTGCAAAGTTGATCTCAAAGACTTATTTATTTCACAGGAAATAATACATACCTAACGAGAAAAAAAGGTTGTTGTGAGCAATTTAGAGGGAATAGTATCAGGTGGTGTTTTGAAACACTACTTACCACAAGAAACACTTATTTTTTGAAAAAATTTGGTTTTATCAACTTAAAAAATAAGTGATTTTCATTATTCTAGTTGTATTTTTCAAAACAGGCCTTGAGTGTATCACCAACCACTTTTGATGTTTCACTTTTTATCTTACTATAACTAAACAATTGACATGTGTGAAATTAAAAATAATCAATGATTCGTAATTATTATGACGACACTTGTTATAAGTAAGGATAATGCAACACATAATGGAACATAATAAATGAAGATTAAATTCAAAATGTCTCTAACTCTTCATCTCTTTTGGAAAGGTCCCATAACTTTTGAATGAAATAAGTTAATCCCACAACTATTTAAATTGCTCGACCTCGATTACCGAAAATTGTTAAAAACATCATTTTTTTTCTTGTGTTGGTCCAATAATGTCGCTAGATTTTTGGGCTTTCCAGCCGAGTTTATGATATACGTGACAAAAATTGAGTCCAGATGACTGAAAAAAAAAATTATAGACCATTTTATATTAAAAAAAGTTAAAAATACAAACTACTAGATTAAAAAACGCATAACAAAAAATATGTCACCCATTTTTGTTGCAAAATTGATCTCAAAGACTTGCTTATTTCACAGGAAATAATACATACCTAACAAGAAAAAAAAGTTGTTGTGAGCAATTTAGAGGGAATAGTATCAGGTGGTGTTTTGAAATACTACTTGCCTCAATAAGTACTTATTTTTTAAAGAAATTGGGTCTTACCAACTTAAAAAATAAGTGTTTCTCATTATTCTAGTTGTATTTCAAAACAGACCTTCAGTGTATCACCAATCACTTTTGATGTTTCACTTTGTTTCTTACTATAACTAAACAATTGACATGTGTGAAATTAAAAATAACCAATGATTCGTAATTATTATGACGACACTTGTTATAAGTATGGATAATGTAACACATAATGGAACATAAGAAATGAAGATTAAATTCAAAATGTCCCGTAACTCTTCATCTCTTTTCGAAAGGTCCCATAACTTTTGAATGAAATAAGTTAATCCCGCAACTATTTGAATTGCTCGACCTCGATTATCGAAAATTGTTAAAAACAACATCAGTTTTTTCTTGTGCTGGTCCAATGACGTTGCCAGGTTTTTGAGCTTTCCAGCCAATTTTATGAACTACGTGATAAAAATTGAGTCCAGATGACTGAAAAAAAAATAATTTATAGACCATTTTATATTAAAAAAAGTTAAAATTATAAATTGCTAGATTAAAAAACGCATAATAAATAAAAAAGAAAAAATGATGCCATCTTTGACAATTTTTAATAACTAGGGATTGAAATCCAACAATTCAAATTCAGAAATCCAACAATTCAAATTCAAATAGTTGTGGGACTAGTTTAAATCTCAATGACCTATCCATGCTTCACTATCGCTCATGTATTTATGTGGTATTTAGTACAGAATTAAAAATAATGCTGCATGTAGCCCAATGGGCCCGACAGATTGTTTTGGGTCCATTCAACAACGTTGGGCTGGAATTCACCTATCTATGTCAATGCGGCCACAAAATATTAAGCATGATATATTCTTGAGGTATATAATCTGGATATATTTTTTATAAAATACGACTATAGTATTACAATAGAAAAAAAAACTTATATGAAAAGGTAATAATCAATCTCGACATTTCACTCCCAATTTTTGAAGTTCTTTTTGGTTCTTGTCTTTGCTTTTGTCAACTATGATGAGCTTTCACGAAATCAGACCTACAAAAACCGAAATTGGTGGAGGCATAGGCAACACATGATTTTGATTTTGACTAAAATCCTAATTTCTCGTCCCAATTTTTTTTTTTTTCCTATTAATCTCATATATTAAAATTCAATCATAAGTCACAAAAAACTACGAAGTCGAAAAGTAAATGATACCTCACAATTCTTTTTATTATAAATAAATAAATGATACCTCACAATTCTTTTTACCATAAATAAATAAGATGTACTTACTTTAATTCATAATGATGATTGTTTTTTTTTTAATGAATGATGATTGTTTTAGAGGAGAGTGATTGTTTCTAATTGATTGTTGTTTTATAGGAGTATATATATATTTTTCTCTTCTACCTTTACTCCAATTGTTTCATTAATCCTACACAATTTTAATTCTACCTTAATGGAATAATTCATAATATTATATGTGTCATTTTATAACTTAATTTTCTTAATTTCCACCTGAAAATCTAAAACAACAATCATTATGAATTGAAGGGAGTATTTAATTTGAATGAATTTCACGTCGACTCACATAAAAAAAATAGATCTCACCAAATGAAATATGCAACTCAAATGAATTTTTTGAAAATGTAATTTGTTTTATTAAAAAATTCAACTTGTTTTTACTGAGACTTGCAATTTATTTACTATAAGACAAGTTGAAAGTTTTAGTGGAATAAATTGAATATTTAAAATAAATAAATTGTACATTTTTAAAATGCAATTGAATTGCATAGTACATATGAATATGATACATATAATATTGTGCCACGGAAAGAAGTTTTCAAAATGTATAATAATAAGAGTAGGTTTAGTGTGAAAATTTTCATGTATGAAAATCTATAAAATTATCATAAATCAACTATCTACACCCTAAACACTAAATAATGAACCCTAAATTATGATCTATTCGAGCCGGTTGAACCATGAAACACTAAATTTTATCTTACCTTCACCAATTACAAAATTTTATTGTAAATTAAAGTTTTTTCATGTATAAAAATTTTCATAGTAGACTTTGTCTAATAATAATAGTAATTAGTAACTCGCGCACAACACGCAAACCCAAAGCAACGTGCATATTGACTTACACTGCCTTTTCACTTGCAATTTCCTGCACAAAACTTATTATCACCGTTCTTTAATTTCCTTTTTTCATGAATTCGTCTGCAATTCTGCATATTTGTGAAACTTGAAAGAAACTACACCTTTTACGAGTATTCCCTCTCAACATTTTAAATTTCATCTCATATTGTTATTACTTTTTATCTATAAAAAGTCTTCAATTTTAAAATGAAATAAGAAAAATTATATTATCCTAAATTAAAAACTACTTTATCCCTTTAAATATTGATAAAGAACTTTTACATTAAAATGCGTGCAAAAAATAAACGGGTAAACAAATATGAGATGAAGGAAATATTATATTATACATGTTCAGTGTTATGTTTTTAATGAAGTAAGTTGTTAAAATATTGTACATGTGACTCGTGTTGAACCATAATAGCTTCAAACCTCCATAATAGTACATACATTAATGGTGTATAGCTAGAACTGTTAAAATGGGTTGAGTCCGATAGATTAGCATGTCTCACCGTACTTAAGAGACGGGTTGGACAAAATTTAGCACATTTAAAGACGGGCCTAGATTGACCGATACGTTTCGACCATGGGCTTTGGCGGGTTGGGTCTAAATTACTGATTCATTTTATTTTTTTGGGATATTTTGTATTTTATGCTTATGAATAATAAAATTTAAAAAGATAAGAGACAATGTTTATAAATTATTATAGTCAATTTCAATTTGTAGGAAGTTATATTTGTAATTATTGAATGATGAATTTTATTTGTGAGAAATATTTTATTTTAATTTTTTTTATAATAATAATAACTAACATAAATTGTTTGAATATATTTGATTTTGATAAATATAATGTATTAGAAATTTTAAATTACATATTTTTATTTTTTAAAATAAAAAAAATACAATAGCAGCTGGTTGACCCATGTAAATTCACGGCTCGCCAATTAGTGGGCTGAGTTGAAATTTTTTTAACCTGCCAAATTTCGAGCTGACCCCACTAAAGTGAATTTTTGCAGATTTTAACCCGCCCCGCCCTGTCGACCCGTGTTAGTATCTCTTACACTGCACAATTGATACATACAACATTACTCAAAAATATTAACGAGCTAGTAATGATTCAAAAGTGAACTGCTATTATGTGGCAACTTTTAATTATTGAAAAAAGTAAATAATATTAATAATAAAATGAAAAACTATCTCCTCCGCTATTAATTGGATTTGTACAAGCAATTAAAACTCCACATGCTACCAAAAATTTTCGGTTCCTAGATATGCAGTATGTACTTAAAAGTGATGTGGAACGAAAAGCAACCACCGACAAATATTGTTCTTTAATATTTTCATTAAATAATTACATAATTATTGTCCTCTAATTAATTCCAAGCTGGAATGTAACAACAGAAATATGTATTTCGAGTGTGAACAATCCGGTGGTATTTCTTGCGACACGAAAGTAATTAAAACATCTCTTTTACACTTTTCTAATGAATCACGCCTAATAAATATGATTACACAAACAAAAGTTTTGTCAAACTTGTTCATGGTATGAAACTTATATTATTACGCTTATAAAGTGATACCACTATTCTTATAAATTAATATTTATAACATTTAGTACTATAATCTCAATTTATAAGTATAATGACATGATAAATGTAGTGATATAACTCTCATACTATGAATAAGTATCATCCGAGACGTACTCATGTGATTATTATTATAGATAAGTAATACATGCTTTTTTCTTTCTTTTCCTGCTTTATATCTTTTACGCCTTTTAAATGGATTGTAGGGAAGAAATATAATTAACCACCACTAACAAAAAGATGAGAAGTTAGTTTTATGTTGTTCTCTTATATGTGACATGTTTTATGTGCTTCTCGCGTGTGGTTTACTACTTATTAAAATAATAATGAAATAATAAAAATCTGTATAGACAATCGCATACATCTAGACTAATAATGTGTATTCATATAAGTTATATGATTCTTGAGTTTTTGAGATTGTCTCACATAAAGAATGTTTAACAAAATTTATCAGAGACTACTAATTGTATACTCACTCCTTTCCATAAAACATTTCATAGAAGTACGGCGCACAAATTCAGAAAATGGAGTAAAGAGAAGGATTTTAAGGGATAATTTTCTAAATCTTTATGTATAAAATAAAGAAAGTAGTTGAATTGTATGAATCTACAACCCAAAAAAGCAATGACATTTTTGTATAAAATTATAGATTTTGTAAGAGTTGAGTTTACGTAGGACTTTCTATTTTTGGAGTGTGAAATGTACTATTTGGACAGACGAAAAAGAGAAGTATGAAATGTATTTCACGACGGAGGGAGTATCATTATATTATAGGAAATAATTAACGCGTCCATTATTCTAAAAGTTAATATGACAAATATTAAAAATTTGTATAGCTAATTAATTTCGTTTCTTGCATCTCCCAAATGGCAACTCATGAGTAATGAATAGAGAGGGAGTTTGCATGGGCCAAACACACAACAAAGACTTGTGTTCTTTCTCTTTCTCCACAGCTGCAATTATCAATTAATTTCTATATATACATACATATATATTGAAAATATAAATATCTATCCATAATATTTTACTTGTTTGCTTTTTCATTTTCCATGATGAGGGTCTTTAAAGAATGGCCACTCCAAGACTCCACCCCCCTAGCCTCCTTTTTTTATCACTCTCTCTCCCCTCTCTTTCCCCTATAAATAAGTGTTCTATTCACTCTCATCTTGCATTCAAACACTATATACTTCTTACATAGGCAACACCATTACATGTTCGATAATGGGTGAGCAGGTCTCGTTGGAGAAGCAGGGCACGTGCAAATTCTCGTAATCGAGAAATCGCACGTGTTCTCCTCCTCCAACAAGGGTTTCTCACCCCCAACTCATATTCTTGCAACCTCGTTTGAATATTTCCACAAAATTAAGGTTGATTTATTTATTTGAACATGTTTATATATAATTAATTAGATTTGTTGTTGTTGGTGTTGTAGGTGAGGAATGAATGGGGGTTTAGGGGGGCCATATGGATATTGAGAGGGTACTGCAAGGCAAGTATACCTGTTTGTGGGAAACATATCAATTAAGATTGTTGCAGTTGCACCGGTAGTTGGTGAGCCATTCCATATATCTTCTTCCTTAATTCACTACTATTCATGCCCACACTAGTCTTTCTCTCTCTTTTTTATCTTTTTCCATATATATAAATTGCTAATTAATTAATTAGTTTTGTCCAAAACTAAGCCTTGTTATAAAACCATGGCATTCAACTACTAGATCTGATCGATGATTGCGAAATTTTCATGTGTGGTGAACGCAACCTTTTGCATAGTTTCTCGTGAAAACTAATTATTAATTTACCCTTTTTCTGGTCATAAATTTTATTACAAGTAAACTTGCATTAGGTTAATTAATTACACGATGTTATCTCGTGTGATACGACGTGGAATATATAAGTTTTTTTTTTAAAGGTGAAAATAAAATAAATTGATAGAGTACAAGCATACAAGGCAATCCTCCAATTAATATTAGGGGTAAATAAATATTTATTGTTATACTCCCTGCATTGTTGATGAAACTAAGAGGAATAAATAATGACAATCATGCAAGTTCGTTCTTCATATGTTAAAAGAGAGATAATTTTCATTAAGAGACACACTTACGTGAGACGGTCTTATAGTGAGATGGGACATAATTTGAATATTGATGCTTTAATATTTTGGGAAGAATGGGTGTTCATCTATACTAGGTTGTACTTCGTCTCATGTTTGACATCATTTCATGCCAATTTTTGTCATATGTCAAACTTTTGATGGTCAGTCTCAATAGATAAAAATGTCTTTATGTTTGTTTTGGGCCTATAGTGGGCGTGGAAAATTTCGGACTTTAAAGTCTTAGAATTTCATGTCTTGATGAATAGTTAAAATGTATATTTGTTGTGGGATTTTATAGGGTATGATGATAAAAAAGTTGATTGATGTGATATTATTATATTATTTTGAGTGAATTGGAAGAATAAAAAAGTAGATGATGTGAGTGTATAGAGAAAATAAAAAGTAAAGTAGTAACAGGTGATGAAATAGAGTAGAGTTAATAGAATTTCAAAATCCTTACTTTAAGTTTCAAAACAAAGTGGGGTTTGAGATTGTAAAGTCCAAAGTCTGGTCGGGATAATCACAAAACAAACATACCCTTAGTTATGGGCTCCAACCCAAACTATATATATTTAAAATAGAGAATGACCAAAATTTTGAAGAATGAAATTTGAGATATATTTAATTTTAAATATATATTAATTTTTATTTGATTTTGACAATTTTCATTGCAAAGCAATTTTTTATGTTTTTTTTTAGGGAAAAGATGACAAACTCACTAACCCATACTACACATAATGGAATTCAATTCCCAGACTCCATAATATTTTACTTGAGAATTTAATCACACGAGATTCGAACCTGCACTGTCAGATAAATTTTTCGTCATACATTACCACATGCCTTGCTACTCTGCTGTAAAAAATTTTACGCATTTCATTATTAATTTAGAATGAAAAAAATATATGCGCATATTATGGCGCCTCAAAGTGGTAAACTTCCCAAAAATAAAAGAATGAACAAATCTATCACATGTGACTACGTTTGAAGATCAAACCAAGCTATTTGATATTATTTAGTAAAAGCTTATTTGAGTTCGGATCGATATTATTATCAAACAAATTTTAAACATACTGTTATGTTCGTTAATTAAAGTCTGAAACTCGGCTTAATCAGCTCGAGCTCGATAAATATAAAAAAGATAAATTTAGTGTAAAAATATATTAAACTCTCGCTCGAGCTCTACTTGATTAATTATCAAACAAGCTGAAACATGAATATCAAAGCTTGATAACATTTCAAATAAGCTTCAATAGTTGTGTGTTCGACTCGGCTCGACTCGACTTATTTACAGCCTTACATGCGACATGCCCCACAGTACGTATGCCGAAACTTCGTCCGTCTTGAGTGAAATATGAATTAGTAGTTTGAATAATAAATGCTTTTATGTAAAGCAAAAAAATTTAGGCGATGCTTCGTATTATCAACATTCACCTTGAATATTTGTTTCTTATAAAATTTAATTTTAGCTCCATTCTTAAAGTTAAAATCATAAATGCTTCAATAGCTTTTACTTTCCAAATGATACAAATAATAGTATTTTGTGCAATTATTAATGAATATCTATGAAGTGGAGTAATTTTTTTTTTTTTTTCCTGAAGGTCAAATAAAATCTTCAATTCTTCGCATGACTTCTTTTTTTGGAAGGTAAAATTCAATCACAAAATACAATGAGTACTCTAATCACATATGTTAATACTATTAATTAGTTCAAAGTACTGTTGCATCTTTTTTCCACTCAATAAGAATTATTTTATCATTTTCGCCTTAGCACAAAATTCGCGATTCTAATGTGAATTGTATAAGGTCCATCATCATATGATCAAGTGAATTACGTTCAGTAATCTGCACAATGAATTCAATTTACATGTACATCCGAATCTATTATAATTTCATGAATTAGAAACCTTCAACCATATTCTCCCTCCGCCACAGTTGTACGAGGTTGATTCGAATTTTTTTCACAAAAAATAAGATTTATATTTTGGAAATTTAAAATAGATTACCAAATTAGGGTTATATTAGTAAAACAATTGAGTGGGTCTCCTGTGCACCGTGCACTCGAATATAAGAGTGACCCATTAAGAAAATGAGATATTGTCATTAGTGAAAAAAAGATCTACAATAAAAAAATGAGCAGGGTCAAAGTGAGTGTACGGATCTAGAGTTTCTGCACCAAGTGAATATGAGACCTTGTCAAAAAAATTTAGTAAATTGTTACTCTATATGCATGCCAATCTACAATAGGGATATCCATAAAACAAGAATCGACCTATATAATAAGAACGAAGAGAATAATAAATAATAATGCATTCTTTATTACGCTTAAGTACATATATTATCATATATACTAGTATTGCACCCGTGTTAACGCACAGTCATTGTTGTTATCAAACTTTTTAGATGTTAAAATATTATTTTGGGTTAATATAAATTTTTGGGAGATGAATTTAATAAAGAAGTTTTGATTAGATCCCAAAACCCCTGAGTATGACATGTTCAGGATAATCTTGATAGTCTGAGTCAGGATTCAGTATAGAGTGTTCAGGAAGTTATCTGCACCATGTATAGTCGAGCATATAGATCAAAGTTAGTAACTCAAGAAATCAAGACTCAAGAAGTAATCAAGAAAAATCAAGACTCAAGAAATTTCAAGAAATCAAGAAATCAAGAAATCAAGAAGTCATCAAGACTCGTAAGACATCAAGACTCAAGATATCAAGACTCGAAGACAATCAAGACTCGTAAGATATCAAAACTCGTAAGACATCAAGACTCAAGATATCAAGATCCAAAGAGTTATCGAAGACTCAAGAAGATATCAATACTCAAGATAACCCTAATGTTCAGAGGCACTGAATAATATCTATCTGAAGATTACAAAACTGAGAAAAACGCGAATATTCAGAAAAATAGATATTGCCCAAAACATTCATATGTAGACAAAAGGAACTAAGTCTAAGTGTTGTTTAAGGTTGTCTCACTCAGAGAGATTGACCAAAAAGAGCCGTTATGTTTGTCTACATTTACTCAAGACAAGAACCAATCGGAGGAAGACAACACGTATTTTTTACCGACACCGAAAAGGACAGACACTGAATCATGTCAGTAGTACTATGTTCCAGACTGCAAAAATTGGTGATTGGCTACATGAATGCATATTTCCTAAAACATGCAAGGGAGTATTCAAACCCTAAAAACTGAACTAACTCTACTGAGGGTTCAGTAAGATAATTATCTGATCCAAGCTCCTCAGGATCTCTGATAAAACTCGAGCTCGATTGGGCTAATCTGAAGCTTCAAGCGGCTTCCGGATCATTGTCTCGATGAGACTTTGACTCAGGCAATCTGGCTTCTCGTAAGGCAAAATCATCGTGATAACTCGACTCATCTTACCTCGATGAAAGAAAAGTTTTAAAAATCATTTTGAACACGCCAGTATTCCCCATACACGCGTGTGAGACTCAAGAGCACCGGGACCAACAGTGACATGCATAGCGGGTTAAAGGGCCAATTTCAAATATTTTGAAAACTTACTGGACCCAAAATCAAAGAGTCATAACAATCGGGATCAATTTTTAAACGATGCAAAGTTACGGGACTACAAAAAAATTAATCCCGATGAATGTTCTTCATCAGATAGTTTTTTTTTGGTTAATTGCAAAAAAAATCACCACCCTTGAGGTTTTTTATCAATTACATCACATTATTTTTCTTTTGCAATTCGAGACACCACATTTTAAAATTATGTTATTCAAAGCATTTTTAATTTTTATACAATAATTAAATGTCGTAGTTGTCGGAGTTGACATAAATGTCCACGTAGGATGTCAAGACTGAAGATGGGCAAACGTTTCAAATTATAAAATTTTAAAAGGCGACGTTTTTGTTATAAAAAAAAAGAAAAAAATATTTTATTCATCGATCGTGGCATCTTACATGAAAATTTATGTAGCAGCTCCAGGAACCATGTTATTTAATAGTTGCCATAAAATGGGCAGACGCTTCAAATTGCAAAATTTAAAAAATGAATGTCTTAAATTGCAAAGGAAAAAATAATATGCTGTAATTGACAAAACTCCTTAGAGTGATAATTCTTTTTTTTTTTTTTTGCAATTAACCAATTTCTTTTAATTTTACATTGGTTATACCAAAGTTATGATGTATCTAACAAAGTCAAAATATTAATGTAATATTTATATTCATTATAAAAATATTGATTAATTTTTAAAACATATAATTTGACATATATTTTACTAAATTAAATTTAGAAAATTTACAATAATAGCTTATATTAATATCTTGGTATAATATAAAAATTCATAAAAATATATTTTACGTATATAAGATATTTAATATTTTCATGTTAGAGAAAATATAATAATTCATTTATGTATAATAATTCAAATAATTAATATTGTAAAATCCTATATGAAAAGGACTTTATAAAAAATAAAAAGTCATGAAAAACTTGTGACATTTGATATTTATTATTACAGAATTATATAATTCCTAAAATTTTCATGAAAAACTACATCATCATGAAATAATAGAATCTTCAAACCCAAATTCTAGAGGTTTGTTACCAGGGAAACAATATCAGAGGTCCTTAATCAGGGTTTTGTGGCGAAAGTCTGTAGAGGGGGTGAATAGACTTACGAAAACATTTCGTCAGATCATGTGTGATGGCGGATTAGCTTTGATCAGAGCGCAAGTGAATCGGTTTGAATCGATATCTAACTTCTTGATCGCTCAAGGTTTGTCGATTCAAGATCTATCGGTTTAATCGACGGCGCGAAGTTAAGTTTTACCCGTGAAAAAACCGGTTTTGATAAATCGATTCCAAAGTCGGTCTTTTAACCATTGACTAAAGTGTCAAGCTTGATCAGATCAGAAGCTTGGTGCAAACTGATCTTAACTTAGAATATGTATGCAGCTTAAATAGTTGTGTGCGAATGTGTAAACAGTTAATCAAAGCAAGTAGAGGCACACAAGATTTATAGTGGTTCGACAAACCATCCCTTACGTCCACTCTTCCCTATCACAAGGGTACCAACTAAACCAATCGGACTTAGATTTTTGTGTTAGTCCAACACAAAGACACCAATGTATAGATATTTAAGGAGTTCTCACTCAACCGATCCCGCAGATCGAACTAGAAACCCTAGTCTCGAATCTTGCTAAACAACTTAACCTAACTTTGGGTTTGGGTAAGATTGTTTTGGTTCCAACTATGAAATCTTTTCTAGTTTACAAGTAATTTCATCACCTAGATGAAAAGATTTATGTGCTAAGAACTTGTGGGTTGAACACTTATAAAATAATCTTCAAGTTCGTGTTCGTAATGCGGAAATCTGATAATAGCTTGAGCTTCTTGATAGTTTCCGTGTCTTCACTCTGAAGTGTAATCCCATATTTATAGACCTTGAAATCAAAGAGCCGTTGGAGAGCAATTTGAATTTCAGTTATATTTGGTGAACTTGCGAGATTGATGTGGACGTCTTCGTGAATGGCATGGTAAAAGCGTGAATAATGTCTTTATAGCCGTTAGAGAAGCGGCGATCAAATCCGTAATTGCAAGGCTCGATCATACGTGTCTTGTCCTTATTGGTTCAACAGATGCACTTTTTCAAAGGTTGTTCTACCAAACCAAGGTTGACATTCTTCTTGTTCAGATCATCGTCAGATGATTAGGTGAAACATCGGTTTTCACTGGTGGTGAATTTGATGGATCACAACCCATCGATCGCCTACCCGATAAGTCTTCCGTGCCTGGGCCGACTTAGCTTCAACTAGCGACTCGGTGATGTAGGTCTTCCTCGTCCGATCTTCGTGAAGTCATCCGATCTTCACGTCTTCCGAATTTGAGCTTCATGACTTCAAATGAGATATTCGACGGATCGATCAATCGATCTTACGTTCTTCTCTTGCATTTTGGCCTGTCGGATATCAGCTATTCTTTGGGTCTTCAGATCTGACCTATACATATTGAGGTTCCCCCTCAATATGTGACCTATCTATTACATCAGTTGTTCTATACAATAATTATCAACTGGTATTCTATAGATGGTAATAAAAACATCAGTCAGCTAACAGGTCTGACTGGTCCTATTACATGTGTTTTAGAACTTTCATCAAAACTATAAATTTCCCAACAATTTCCCCCTTTTTGATGAAACCAAAACACTTTGAGAAACCAATCACAGTTGATAAATAGAACAGTAAAGAGCACATAATCAGAAGACAATGAGATTTTGTCTTAGGATCAGAAAATAAACTTTTCTTTCATTAGATTTGTCGATTACATATTACATCAGAAAAGTTTGAATTTAAAAAGCAAATTGATCCTTTTTAAGTCTTCTGATTCTTCACTCTTTAGGCTTGTATCCTTCTGGCATTTCTCTTTGATTTTGAGGAATGTTAAAAATCTGGTATAGTTTCCATTTGACATCATTGATCTGCTGAGGATCAGTTATTCGCGCTTTGCTCAGGATGTCAAAATAAAACCTCTGAAATTCCAGTCTGTCAAATGAGCCGCCTGCCTTCTTCGAGTAATCCAACACTTCATACTCTTGGCGAGATATTTTTACATTGATTATTTTGGCCTCATTTTCCAGATACTTCAGAAAATCTGGATATTTGTTTTCCAACCAGTTGAGGAATTCTGCATCAGGAGATTCTTCTTGTGGAACAAGATCTAGAACAAAAGCATCCGAAGCCCATTCACTTCTGATCTTATTCCATTCCTCAAACCTCTTAGCATGTGCAGCAATTTTCGGAATGATCTCATCAATTCTTCCGGGCAAATTGAGGTTCGTCCGATTTTTCCAACTTTTCCTTTCTTCTCCCCCGATCTGTATTTCTTCTTCAGATCTTCTGCCTCTGTCAATTTTTATGTCCTTCTTTCTTCTTCATTTATTCGTGTTTC
The DNA here is from genome assembly GCA_037126765.1 of Stenogyne calaminthoides. NCBI lineage: Eukaryota > Viridiplantae > Streptophyta > Magnoliopsida > Lamiales > Lamiaceae > Stenogyne > Stenogyne calaminthoides. The sequence goes on along the minus strand of JBBCBC010000031.1, from coordinate 6,761,349 downwards.
TTGACAATCCGCTCTTTGGGCCAGATTTCTCCAAATTCCTTATCGACTGAATTTGGCTAATTTGTTTATTGTGGCTTTCTCCGAGCGAAATTTGTGGATCGGTACAAGTTGTGATGTCCCAAAGACCAAATGCTAACTTTTCTTCCTTTTGACTTTTCCATCTTTTCGTAAACTTCGTTAGCAAACGATCCGGATGGTCTAGTCTTTGTTCATAGGATTCAACCGTATCAATTAGGTCTTCGTTGTTCGATTGTGTCAGGTTGGTTTCTCATCATTCTTCCTTTTTGGTTTGATCAAAAAGAGCAGTGGTGGGGAAGTCGAGATCCAAAGTCGATCGATATCGCCTCGTTGAGATCCGCAATGATAAACCTTGAGCTTGAGCAAATTAGATTCTCAATCTTCGAGAGCAGCTCGCCTTGACAGATTCCACTAAGTAAAGAGAGAGGTGAGAATTAGTTTGTCAAGTTTCTCTTCACAAATTCTAGCTTTTTCAGCCGAGCATCGAAAAGAAACTTGTTGTTGATCAACCCAGAATTAGCTTGTCATCAAGCGACTTTTATAAGCTCGGCAGCGGGTTGGTCACGATTTTGGGAAACCGATCTTTGATTGCCTCAATCGGGAAATAGCCAATTCTCGTTGATCCGTAGTAATTTCTTTGAGGCCAATCTGCCTCGATCGATTATTGTGTTCTTGAGTTGATTAGTCAACACTCCCTCGACTTCTTCTTTTTTTCAGAGATCTTTGAAGCATGATCTGATCTCTGAAGTTGATCAATGTGATGTGAAATTTGTAGGAATGTTTTAAAATCACTTGATCTCTTTTCGGTTGTTTGCGCCTCCGGTGGTTGGTCATGAATGCGGCACCGTTCCACTATCGCCAGCGGCTCCCGCGTCCTTCATAGGTGCATCTGCTTGAGAGCTTTTTCAATAATCTCATGTTCACCTTGTTCAATATCAATCCTACTTCTGTGGATCGAGCTTTGATTGATTCGGTGATTATCTCAGCTTCCGGTGATCCTACTTGAGCGATTTCTTCATATCGAAATCAAAATCAGAAATTCATCAAGACCTCCCATCTGCTCTATAATCATCATAAAATCCGAGAAGCTTTTTTAACGGAGATCTTTCCGGTGAGGATCTCCATAACGCCCTCTCTCGATAATCAGATGGGCTACCAAATTCTGATACATCGCATCAATGTCTTGTTCAATTTGCATCCTGACCATTTTCCCTGTGATGGTTTTGGATGATCTGGACTCAGGAATTATTTGTTCAGATCGACCAGATTCAGGTTGATGAGATGTGGAGGGTTCTGGTTGTGCTTGAGTAGGCGGCAGTTCGCTGATTGGTTGAACCTGCAGAGGTTCTTCTGTTGATGAAGCAATTACGTCCGGCTCTGCAGCAGGTGATTTTTCTGGTTTGCGAACTGATGAATTGTCAGGTTCGCGGGCAGGTGGAAGAGAAGGAGAAACATGCTCAGTAGCCATAATCCGGAGTGGCGAATCAGCTCGAGATTGAGGAGAAGAAGATCGTTCGTCTCTGGCTTTTTCCTCAGGGTGTTCTGGCGAGTTCTCAACTTGAGAAGCTTGCCTGTCTGATTTTTCGGCTGATTTCTGTGGCTCATCAGGTTTTTCTGGCACTCCTTCTTCATCTGACTCATCTTCCAGAGACAGAGTCATTGAGGCCTGTTTTGCCTTCTTCGGCCTCTTGTCCTGAGCCTTCACCAGTTTTCTCTTTTTCTTTTGTGAGCATCCGGTGTAGAAGCGTGGGCCTCCTTTTTTTTCCTTTCTTCACCTTTGGAGGGTGGGCGCATATCATCATCAATTGGCCCATATATGGCTGAAGTGGTTGTGAGGAAGGCCTTGTAGGACTTCATCCATTACGATCCCATTCAAAAGATTGGCGGTTTGTCTTCGTAATAACTGCAACCTTGTTGAGATTGCTGATCCTTTTCTTTAGATAGACCTGCCTCAGTTCATTGACTCCAAATTTTTCATGTTCTTGGAGCAAAATGGCCTTCAGGAAGCCATGCCAATTGATGTTCTTGGCCATCAATTATCGCAAATGACCATCTTTATCTGATTTAATGGATGTTAGAGCATTCAAAATTTGAATGAAATACCCATGATTGTTTTTGACAATATGTCAAACAACAATGGGTATTTCCTTTTAACATCGGTCCGATAAAAAAACAAGGTCGATGTTTGTCACCTCTCGAAAAGTTCATTTCGACACCATCCTCATTCTCCTGGCCAGTGAGCAGCAGATTCTTCCTTTGGGGCAAACCCAATGACGTGTTATGTCCGCATTTTTGATACCGATCTCCTCTCCGATTAATCAAGAGATCGAGTTCATCTCCGGGTGTGTCAGATCCACCTTCAAATTCCTTAGGAATTCGAGTGCTTCTATTGCATCACACGGATTGCGTTGAGCAGCGGCACATAATTTCTCAAGCCTCCTTTCTTCAGAATTTGTTCCACTTCCATGGATTCTGGATCCCGCGTAACACCAAATTGTACGAATTTGTCATCGACAATCTTTGTCGCTAGATCAGCATAATTGCACATAATCTTTCCCATACCGTGAGTGGCCATCTACAACAAGATAGACTCGATTAAAATTGTGCATATACATAAAGATATCATGTAGAGATTATCAGACCTATTCACAGGCCTAGTAATCGATAAACACATACGGATATCAAGAAAAGATAAGGCATATCGCAGGATAACATATAGACATAATCTATATGATCAAAGGATTTTGAAAAAGAGAATCATCAAATAACCAGAAATTACCAGATTCAGTTTTTCGGAAGATAAGTTTGAATCGCAAGAAAAACACTTGAATCGCAGAAAAGTAATTTGAGTTTTTAGAGAATAAATCGCAAGTTTTTTGAGAATAAGAAAACTCTGGTAGGGTTTTTTGATGAAACTTATAAGGAAGAGGAGGGAAAAACGAGATTGGAAGATCAAACGTTTGAAAAGGTTTAAACGATCCAGATTGAACAGTTTTGATCGTAAGGTCAGGAAAAACACGTACACTTGCCTTTTGGATTTAAAAGCACATTTTGTGGCAATTAATACATACGTCACACAAGTAATGAGTACAGTAAGGCAAATAATATCAGATAAAATCAGATAAGTAAGCAATAAACAAGGAAACAGAAATGCGTATCTAGTTGACTGATATTGTAATCAGTCAATACCACTTGTAATTGTTGATTCCACTTGTTGATCTTAATTTTTTGCCTAATCCTTAATTTCCCAACTGTCCTTTTCAACTGATCCGCTTCACTTTGCGTCTGATTTCCCTTTTCTGATCCTCCTCGGTCAGTTGAAGTTCCCCCTTCAACTATTATTCCTGATTTCTTATAGACTGATATCTCTGATTTGTTGAGGTTTCAAGTTCAACTGATCTTCCTCATCTGATCAGTTTCTTATGTAATCAGATTTCTGTTGACCTAATCTGATTCTACTAAGATCAAGCCAATTCTTGGGATACGTGTTACCGCCAAAACTTAGTCTAGAATAGTAGTCTCTATTCCCTAAGTTGGCACGATTTGACATGCGTAATTATAGTCTGAATATTTTGATATGTCAATCTGCCGTAAATTTATCCAATTATCAGTCGCGTGATTCCTACACGCTGTCCTTGTGATGCAAATTTCTCTAAAAGGCTTTGAGAAATCAAATTTGCATTTGCATCCTTGCTTGGCCTCTATAAATTGGACCAATGTTTTACACAACATAACCCATTCACCATACTTATCTTCTTTGTAGAATCATGCATTCTGGTGAACCCTTATTTCCGGTGAAACTTCCGGCAAACACCTTTACCCTTTTTTCAATGATTTCAGCTTCTCAAATCAACCCTGTGTGTCCCTTATTGCTGCTTTCGTCGTCATCAAAGATTACACATACAATCATTGCAAAGCTTCTCTACCACCAAGGCGGCGGATCTGCTATCGCAACTGTGAAGACACTTCTCCTAACCGTATGCACCTTGTGTGTCTATCGAGATGGCGGAATTAGCATCAACAGACTCAGTCTGATATAAAATATGAGTTTGATATACGGTCTTGATCAGACAACAACTGATCTTCGTATATCAACTCTATTTTTTCATGCGACACATGTGCCCATAAGGTCTTTGAACCACTTTCTTGGCACATGTGCTCCATTTAATAGCTGGAGAGCCCATTGACTTCAGGTCTAAGGGCTCCTGGCTTAGAAATCCTATCAAGGCCTCTCTCGCTCCATTGATCTTAGCTTTTGCGAGTGCCTTCAGGATTATTTTAAAGCCTTTCTCACCCCTGTTAAGTGGGGGAAAATGGGAGCATCAGATTTAAAATCTCTCTCTCTCCCCTTCTAGGGTTAGGCTTAGGGTTTAGGGTTTAGGGTTTATGTACTGACCTCCGGGTCCTTTTGTTCTTGTAACTTGTAATGTAAATCTGACCTTCGGGTCTTTATCAATGCAAAATTTCCATTATTCCATTGTTGTGTAAATTTCCTGTCTTATGCGATGTAAGCTTTAACCTTGTGAATCTTGCTTGTTGAATATCAGCTTAATCGACTTATAAAGTGTGAAATAACCAAACTGTTTTTATCAGATAATTCTTTAAACTGAACAGTTCCTTTAATCTGATAAACCTTTAATCTGATCAGTTCCTTTAATCTGATAATCCGTAAATCTGATCAGTTCTTTCTCATATCAGTTCCTTGACTGATTTTTTGATCAGTTGAGATACCAAACTCAACTGATTCCTCTTAAACTGGTTAGTCTCTTAACCAGCTGGTTCTGGAGATTAGTCCTTCAAACATTTTTGGTCCATTTTCTCCAAGATCCAGAAGCCCTAGCTCATTGCATAATTCTCTGAATCTGATCTCAGCTAGTGGCTTGGTTAGAATATCAGCTTTCTGTATATCAGTATGAATCTTTTCCATTTTGATATTCTTCTTTTCAACATGATCTCTTATAAAATGGTGTCTGACATCCACATGCTTGCATCTTGTATGTAGAACAGGATTCTGAGTGATTGCAATAGCACTATTACTGTCACAGAATATAGGTACATTCTTAGCTACAATGTTACAATCCCTCACCGATTAAAGCCGGAAGGCGCTTAGAGCAATGACTTCCTCGCAGCCATATATTCTGCTTCAAGTAGATGTCGCGAATCGATGTCTCGCTTCCTGAAAACCACGAGATCGCTTTTTACTTCCTAAAAACTGACATGTTCCTGAGGTTGACTTTCTATCAATCTTGCAACCTCCATAATCAGAATCAGAATACCCACTAAGCTCTAGATTATCATCTGATGGGTAAAATAAACCAAGATTTACTATTCCCTTCAGATACTTAAGAATCCGCTTAGCTGCTTCTAGGTGGCTTTGCATTGGATTTGCCTGAAATCTGGCACATACACCTACTGCAAAAGTGATATCTGGTCTGATGGCAGTTAGGTATAGTAGAGATCCAATGAGAGCCCTGTATTCTTTCTGATTTTTTTTCTGACCATCCTCATCTGGATCCATCTTGAATCCAGTCATCATAGAAATTTTGGCTTCCTTACAATTTTGAACTCCAAACTTAGCCAATAAACTCCTAGTGTACTTTTCTTGGCAGATGAATATCCCTTCTGAACTTTGTTTCACTTGTAGACCCAGAAAGTAACTCATCTGACCCATCATGGACATCTCGAACTTCCCTTGCATCAGCTTGCTGAATCTTTCACTTAGATTCTTGTTGGGAGATCCGAAGATGATGTCGTCCACGAATCCCCGAACCATCGTAATAAACTTCCCATCTTCTATTCTGAATAAGGTTCTATCCAATCGCTCCTTTAGTGAACCCATTGTCTATCAAGAACTCGAGAGAGTGTATCATACCGGGCTCGAGGAGCTTGTTTCGAACCATAAAGAGCTTTTTCTTAAACGGTACACTTGGTTTGCCCTTTTCAAAGCCCGGAGGTTGTTCGATATAAACTTCCTCTCTAGTACCCCATTTAAGAATGCACTCTTTACGTCCATCCGACACACAAATGGAACCCTCTCAGGAAGCATATGCGAGAATGAAATGAATGGCTTCTAAAAGCGGCGGAAGGTGCAAAGGTCTCATCATAATCAATTCCTTCCGATTGAATACCCCTTAGCAACAAGTCTTGCCTTTATTCCCCGGTTATGACATTTTTCTCATCTCTTGTTCTTGAATACCCACTTCGTTGCCAATTCGTCTTGATGAGTTGGTCCATCCACGGTTCCCAAACTTGATTTCTCTCGAACTGCTCCGGCTCCTCCCTGCATGGCTAGAATCCGACTTAAGGCTTGTAGAGCTTCTCTCTACTATTGTTGGTTCCTTCATAGACGGATATAACACAATACATGGCACTTTCACCAATCGATGTCTAGTTTTCACTCTATCGGATGGGTCTCGATGATCGATCGGTTGGATGACCGGGTTATCCGTGTCCTTCGCTCGATTTGCGTCGGTTTGAGAACATCATCCATTTCGATAATAGTTCATTACTAGCGATTGGGGAGTGGTGCGAGTTATGATCCACTTGATAAGAACATGTCTCGGTGATGTTGGACTCATCATGTGTCGATGTCTTCTCAGGAACTTCGGATGTTCCCCGAACCGGATGGTTCGGTTGATATCGCTCAAACCGTGCGAACTTCTTCATCGACAGCTTGTTCGTACCTTTTAGATCCGATTGTCCCGGTGAATTAGCTAGATCTGGAATGTATAATTTTATTCACGAGTTAAATTCTTTTTCTTTGATCGTTAGTCGATCCATTTTCTGAACATCAGGTTCTGGTTGATCAGGTACTTCTTGTTCTGAGGCAGATTTCTCTTGATCAGACGATGCTTCATCAAAGACTACATGGGGTGTTTCTTCCACAACTAGGGTTCGCTTGTTGTAAACCCTGAAAGCCTTGCTAGATGAGGAATATCCTAAGAATATACCCTCATCTGACTTGGCCTCAAAATTCTTCAACCCGACTCTTCCCATTGTTGTGTATGAAACACTTACACACCCAAAACATGGAAGTAAGAAACACGAGGTTTTCTGCCCTTCCACAGTTCATAGGGTGTTTTGTAGTGAGCCTTAGTCAGAAGACATCTGTTCTGAGTGTGACATACAATGTTGATAGCTTCTGCCCAGAAACGGTTTGGTATTGCATATTCAGCTAACATCGTGCGAGCGAAACTTCTTTGAGTGTTCTGCTTTCTCCGCTCGCTACTCCATTCTCATAGGCGTTCTTCACAACCGATGTCTCATGTTGTATACCAAACTTAGAGCAAAAAATAGTTATAAAAGAGTTCGAAATTTTGTACCTTTTATCGATCCGATTTTTACTACTACCGACACCCTTCTCATTTTGTAATCTTTTGAAGCGTATTTCGGTATCTTCGTTGTCGCCTCATTCTTCTTATGTAAGAATATAACCCGTAAACTTGGAATAGTCATCCACGATTACGAGTATACTTAAGGTCCCATTGAGATCGACTAGTGTAATCGGGTCCAAATAGATCCATATGAAGCGGTACTGCAATACTCATTGGATGCTGTCCGAAATTCCTTGAATGAAGCTTTGACTTTTTTTTTCCGCCGACATCGACACATATCTGGATCCTTAGAAAATACTTCATTCGAAGTCCTTCCACTAACGACATCCTTGCTTTATCTTATTAAGAGTTTTGAAGTTCAAATGGCTCATTCTTTTGTGCGAGAGCCAACCGCTACTTTTGGAACTCTTAACAATCGCATGCATTTCTTGGGCAACTGTTCCAATCTAATGTAGATCGTTCCTTTCCTTGAACCAGGTTAGCAAAATCTGTTGAGTGGCTCGATTTTTGATAGTGCATTGATCGATCGAGAACTCAACACTTTGAATCCGTTGTCGCGAATTGTGAAACCGATAATAGGTTATGCTTTAGACCTTCGACATACGAGACTCAGATTATTTGTACATCATCATTCTCTAAGGTTCAAACCCTTTGGTAAAACCAAAGTTATCATCACCGAAGAGTACACGCTGGGTCTTCTCGTTCTTTGTAAGAGCTGAGGAGGTGTTTGCTTCGAACATGTGCCTTGAGCATCCACTATCGATGTACCGTATAATGTTGTTTGCACACCTCCTTTGTTACCGCACCCACGCGATCCTCGCAATCAAATCGTGTTTTTAGGTACTTTTGGATTGGGTCCCGAGGGGTTAAGATTGGTTTTGAGGATCCATACAAACAGAAAGCACTTCTATTGAGATCGGTTAGATCGGAAGGCCCTCGATTTATCTCCCCATACCTATCAACATAATCATACGCCTCTTTTATATGCTTTCTCGATTAGTATGATTATTAGTGTGAACCTTTTGGGTGACTTAGAAGACTTGGGATTTATCTTTTTCTGCTTTGTCTTCTTTTCATCCAAAGGTGGTTCAAAGTCAAAGCAGCCTCTGGTTTCGATTATAGGGTAGGTACGATCGCTACCATCAAAAGATTCATATCTTTTTGGCATAGGTGATTTTTTGCGGTTTACCTATAGCTTGCTTATTCGGCAAATGACCTTGATTAGGTCTCAGATTAGACTTCCTTTACGGGTTGTCTTTTTCGATACGATCTTGATCGAGTTGAGGTTTCTTCGTAAGAACGGGTTCTTCATTGATTCCTCTACCGATGCTTTACCAGATTAGGGTCCATTTACCTTCTTTACGATTAGGCACCGCCTTTACCGCTCAACAAGTCTTTTTTTCCTTATTAGATACGAGTTTGGCTTTTAGAGTATCTTTGTAAAACTCGTTTGATTACACCCCTTTTGAAGTGAATCAAACGGGGCTTTTGAGGATGTGGAAGGGTTCTCATACCCAAGTCCCTTCTTGTTAATCGTTGTTAAAAATAGGCGTTCATATCTTGAATCGATTTTAGATGACTTTGTAAAAACCTCTATTTTCTTAAGCAAATTATCCTCGTAAGATTTTAGACTCTCATGTAGTCGAAATAGCTCATCAAATTTAAATTGAAGGATTTTGAAGTCATCACTTGTCAATTTGTTAATTGCTAGGCGATCTTTTGATCGAACCTTTGTCGAGAAGACTTAACTTTCAGAGCGTTAAGTTCTCGGTTACCTTCTCGAGCGGTTTTAGAGATTTCGATTCGAAGCTTTTTTGAGATCGTTCTCTTTATGGTGATTATTTCGATCCTTAGCTTGTCATTCTCGGCTTCCACTATAGCATAAGTGTCTCTTTGCGTTGGAGAGATCATCAAGCAATTGCTTTCGAAAGAGCTGCGAGTCAATCTCCCGGCGGTGTGCTAATAATAAGAGTGTGAAAGCGAACCAAAGCGAGAAGGTTTGGAGGTTACCACAGTTGGTCCTCCTCGCCTTGCGCCAGTGATTTCATCGTCATCTGAAAGAGAATATCAGATCTTCATTCTCGGAGAAGTCAAAGACTTCCTTATCGGGCCGAAATCTTCTCTGGAGAATATCCAAGATCCTCGGAGGCGGAATAGAATCATCAATTCACGATGTAGCCGACAACCATGGCTCTTCGTCCCTATAACGTTGCTCTCTTCTCGTTTCTCTTTTCTTCCCTTTATTTCGTGTCCCAGTGCAGGCGATCTGCCAGAAGTAGTGACTGGCTTTTTCACGGTTGAAGCACGCTCCTTGATCCACGGAACCTTTTTTCTTCCGGGTGAGTCACTTCGTCTTCAGTAGGATCTATCGGTGACTTTCCTTTCGATAATAATCAACTCCTTCTATCGATCTGTTATCTCTCTTCTCGTCACCATATTATCTCTTTTCTTTTCATCTCTGTGATCTCTTCATCATCGGTCGGTTCTTCTCCGAGATCTCATTAATCGATCTCCTATCTCTTCCTCGACTATGTTGATAATCTTTATAGAATCTTGATACTTACCAAGTTGAATATTTGACTTTTCAAGTTTCAAGGTAAGCGGAAGCGTCTGATCTGCGACTTTATTATGTTTCCAATAGGTTCGTGACCTTTGATCTGCTTTTTGGTTTGCTTTGAGAATCGGCTGATTTAGATGTTGAGGCTTCCAACGGGTGCCTCGTCTTCATCTTCTGCTTGTCCTCTTTCGATTAAATCGAACTCGTGAGCTTTAAGACTTAGGAACAATCTACTTGGTTTCATTCTTGAAATGTCTTGGCAATCCTTGATTACCGTGACTTTCATGTCCCATTTCTTGGTGAGAGATCTTAAAATCTTGTAGTTGATGTCTTTGTCCGACATCTCTACCAAGTTCTCGTAGCTTATTCATCGACATAGTAATCCTTCCATCGAGATCGTTGATGGTCTCATTAGAAAGATTCTTCGATTTTTCAACTTCACCCTTAGAAGATTGTAGACGGTCAGTCTTTGATCTGGACATTTCCTTCAAGATATCTCGAGTAGAGTATCCCATTGCTTTCGCAGCTTTGAGATATTTAATCTTTCCTTCGTGACTTTATCCATCGCCTTCATGATAATATGCCCGCGATTGTATCTAGAGTATCTGATTTTCTTTCCTCCGCATCCATCGTATCGGGCTTTTTTCGCACAAGACTTCCCGGCAAAAACCGGATCACCTCCAACCGCAGGGTTGTCGTAATATATGATGATGGGTCCTTTCAATGACCTCCATCATTACGCCACTAATCGAACCTAGATGGTTGCACATATAAATGGCCCAATCAAGATACTCATCAATTGAGAACTTGAAAGTCATGATACATACCGTAGGTATTATCCATCTTTGAGTGAATTTGGAAAAACGAATGAGGTTTAAAAAAACGGTTTTCAAGATCGATTCAGATGACCACAAAGATTCTTCCTTAAGAATCGATGATACACAAAAGCGGTGGTCTATAGAACCAATCGCTTTCGATACCACTTGTAGGTCCCGAATGAGTTTTGTGAGGGGCGGTCTAGAGGGGAGGGTGAATAGACTTAAAAAACTTTTCGTCAGACAAAAGTGATGGCGATTAGCCCGATCAGTGCAAGTGAATCGATTTTGGATCGATATCTAACTTCTTGATCGCTGAAGGCCGATCGATTCAGATTCTATCGGTTTAACTGATTTAGTCTTCAAGTTAAGTTTTACCCGTGAAAAACCGGTTTTGATAAATCGATTCCAAAGTCGATTTTTTAACCATTGACTAAAGTGTCGAAACGATCGGATCGGAAGCTTGGTGCAAACCGATCTTAACTTAGAATATGTATGCAAAATTAAATAGTTGTGTGCGAATGTGTAAACAAAGAATCAAAGCAAGTAGAGGCACACAAGATTTATAGTGGTTCGGACAAACCAGATCCCCACGTCCACTCTTCCCTATCACAAGGGGTACCAACTAAACCAACTGGACTTAGATTTTTGTGTTAGTCCAACACAGTACACCAACAGATATTTAAGGAGTTCTCACTCAACCAATCCCATAGATCAGAACTAGAAACCCTAGTCTGAAATCTTGCTAAACAACTTAACCTAACTTTGGGTTTGGGTAAGATTGTTTTGGTTCCAACTATGAAATCTTTTTCTAGTTTACAAGTAGCTTTATCGGCTAGATGAAAAGATTTCTGTGCTAAGAACTTATGGGTTGAACACTTATAAAATAATCTTCAAGTTCGTGTTCGTCGTGCAGAAATCTGATAATAGCTTGAGCTTCTTGATAGTTTCCGTGTCTTCACTCTGAAGTGTAATCCCATATTTATAGACCTTGAAATCAAAGAGCCGTTGGAGAGCAATTTGAATTTCAGGCTATATTTGGTAGATTTGCAGGATTGATGTGACGTGCTTCAGGAATGGCATGACCGAAAGCGTGAATAGTGTCTTTTATAGCCGTTAGAGAAGCAGCACCAAATCCCATAATTGTCGGCTCTGATCATACATGTCTTGTCCTTATTGGTTCAACAGATGCACTTTTCAGTGTTGTTCTACCAACTAATGTTGACATTCTTCTTGTTCAGATCATCGTCGTATGATTAGGTGAAACATCGGTTTCACGGTGGTGACCGATCGATCTGGTGATCGGTCTACTGATAGAAGTCTTCTCGGTGCGGTTGACTTAGCTTCAACTAGCAGACTCGGCTGATGTAGGTCTTCTGGTCTGATCTTCAGGAAGTCATCTGATCTTCACGTCTTCTGAATTTGAGCTTCATGACTTCAAATTGAGATATCGACTTGATCGAGATCAATCGATCTTCGCTCTTCTCTTGCATTACGGCCCGCTTGATATCGCCTATTCTTTGGGTCTTCGATTCGACCTATACATATTGAGGTTCCCCTCAATATGTGACCCATCTATTACATCGGTTGTTCTATACAAGAATTATCAACCGGGTATTCTATAGATGGTAATAAAAACATCGACTACCAATGTGTCCGACCGGGTCCTATTATACATGTGTTTTAGAACTTTCATCAAAACTATAAATTTCCCAACAAATACAATTGTTCATGACTAAATACGAACTTCTGCAAAAAATCGTCTACATGAAAAAACTATTGTCCTTGACTTTTATATGTGGACATATCATATGAAACAACCAACCAAAATTATCTCAGTTGAAATTTTGAGTGACAATATATGACCAGAAGGAGATAATGTAACCCTAGGTTCCTCTTAGAACCTTAGCTTCAAGAAGTATATCACTCATCCTCGTAATAACCAGCCTATATATTGGAAAAAAAATATTTTATTACAAATTTAATGAATTAATACATATTCAACATTTAAAAAATGAGGAAAAAATTTAAAATATAATATTAAAAGTCTAAATCTAGTTCCATTGCAGAAACCCCTTGAGTGATTAATATTTCTAAATAACATTACTGATGTTCCAATTTTGAGATTCAATTCATGATCAAGAATAATCGAACACTTTTGACTATTCAAGAATTCAGGAGTATGCACACCAGAAAGATGATCAACATTTGAATCAGCATGGCAAAGGACTATCTGAGCTCAAATATGTACGTGATTCATTTTCATTAACATGAATTATATGATCGTTTATGGACCTAACAACATCCAACGTAGGAGTAATAATTGTTATGTTCAACAAATAACCGTGATTGTCCATCATGTTCATAAAATCATGATAAATGCTATGAAAATAGGACCTATCAAATCATCACTACCTCTAAAAAAATATCATACGGAATTTGTACATCAAAATCAGACTCGGTTTGTGATCCTACACTTCAATCTCCAATAAATGTTAAAAAAATAACTCTCAATTTGTGTAAACCATCAGACGCTTCCAAATTCTGCAACCGCATGTTCCTTGCAAGTTTTAGTAAGATGCAATCATTTCCACAAAGGAGATGAACTTATTGTAACGTGAACAATATCATGTCTCATTCCTTTTGGAATAACCTGCAATATCTGTCAGAATCACCTCCAAACACAACAATCTTATCACCAAAAAATAATCCAAAATATAACAAATTGGTCGGCTACATAATATCCTTCAAAGTAGTATCAAGAGGTTCAGTACGATATCTATTTACCATCGGAGCTTCATCCTATATAATGAGATCAGTCTCAATTGAAAGCTCGGCAAGATGACTATCCTAATTAATATTGAAAGTAGAATCTTTGTTAGTATTAATTTTGGAGACCAAATCGTGCACTTGCCTCTCATTTTCATGGGCACAATTGACTAAGTGTAACTTGAATATTTTCTTAGTGTTTGAAGGACCAAAATCTCCCAATCCATGCGACATATAAACCACAAAATTGAAAAAAAAACATCAATTTATGTACTGAAATTAAAAACATAAATCGGCACATATATGATTACAAAATCAGAAAGAAATGTACAAAAATGAAATTAAGTGTATCTATTCTCAAATTTGAAACAATTTAAATCATTTCATCTTCCAGTAAGAACCTTAAGGTACGACGTCGGCTTTAAAAGAAGCTTGTAAATAGATTCATTGAAACATCCAAAATATTTGATTGTTCAACAATAAGAGTTAAAATCAAATGTCATGAATTTGCAAGAATGTAGAAGTCTAATGTTTATCTTAGAGCCAGATTTAAAATATATGTGAATTTTTCTGTGTTCATTTCTTCCACTATGATTGATCCCAAGACTTTTCAATTTTAGATTTGTTGGAGTATCTTTCCGTGAAGACTCATTAAGATGAATAATATGAACATTTTTCATGACGGAATCAAAATAATTAGTTTTAAGTACCTAAAATCAGATCGAGATTTTTTTAAGTCTCAAATGGACATCTTATCACAAAGAACTTGCACTTGACTAAACTTTTGTGCATAAATGGATTCTTTAAGTAATTGAGGAAAACGGGTAAAAAAAAAAAAGAAATTTGTGATTATTATAATCCTAAATATTAATCTCAATTTATAGGAATATGCAATTATTATCATATCATATTGAATCCAACAAAACAAATAAAAATATAATTGAAAATAGAAAGAAAAATAACTAATCAACATGGAAGGAAATTAAGGACCAAATTCAACTTTTTCGTCCTTTTAGCCAGTCAAAACTAAGGACGAAAATATTGAATTTGGTAAACCTATTTTAGATAGTTCATGGTTAAACAACTGCATTTGGTAAACTTATGAGACTATATCTAAAGTTGGAGAAAGTTAGCTACTAAAATCTGAATTAGTGAAAATTATAAGGAAAAAAAAAACATTTTTATACCATTTTTTAATATTGTAGATTTGCAATATATTTACATTTCTTATTCTAATTTATAAACTAAATGTATTCTTTAATATAATGTATATACAATTGCATATCATGTTGGTTCAACGTTTATTGTATTCACATTAATAAAATATTATTTCAATACATATTTAATAATATTGTATAAATTATAATTATAATTTTAAATGCTCATGGATTATCATCATTATATTTTAATCTAAATTATAAAAAGTACCAAAACCTCTTAATAATAAATAATATGTCATTATATATAATCTTATCATTTTAAAATTAATTTCTCCAACATGATTTGTGTGTAGAATGTGAAAGAGATGAATGTAACTTTATACTTCCTTCTTCCCGGATTAACTTGCACCGTTTGATTGGCATACAAAATAAGAAAGTTGAGTAAGTAGTAGGATTGTGAAGGGTAATTTTGTAAACTATTATGTATAAAGTATAGAAATGGATTTGAAATATGTGTATGTGTGGGTCCAAAAGTAATAGCATTTTGTGTAATATTGTGAATATTGCAAGGATGAAGTTTATAGAGGACTTTCTACTTTTAGAGCGTGCAAATTATTTTGGGACATCTGTATAAGTAAAGTGTGCAAGTTATTATATGAGGTTGATGGAGTAATTACTTATTGTGTTGTTCTTAATATGTGATGACTCATCAATTCCGCTAATTTAGTCTCGAAAACTTGGAGAATTTGTTTCGTATTGCTTCAGGGCTTGAGATCTTGTAAGGAATTTATGATTTTTTCTACAAAAATTTGTTAAAAAGTCATAACCACATCTCAACAAAAAATATCATCCGAAATTTGTACATCAAGATCATATTCGGTTTGTGATCATATACTCACATCTTCAATAGATGTTATCCAATCAGAAAATTATTTCTATAAAAAATATAAGTCATAACCACCTCTCAACAAAAATATCATCCGAAATTTGTACATCAAGATCATACTCGGTTTGTGATCATATACTCACATCTTCAATAGATGTTATCCAATCAGAAAATATTTTCAACTTGTGTAAACCTTCTGCTAATCTCGAGTTTTGCAACAATATGTTCCTTGTAAAATTCAGTAGAGTACAATTATTACACATAACAGGTGAATTTATTGTAGTGTGAACTGGATGCTACAATCATCAGAGATGGATCTACCGTTCCTAAGATGGGGGCACGTGCCCCCAGTAATTTTTCCTAATACACTGTATATATATATATAAAGTATTAGTTAATTATAAATTATATTAATACAAATGCATTATTTCAATCTCATTTCTTAGATCACTACCTCCTGATAAACAGTGTTTCGCACCCCCAACCCAGTCCACTCTTCTGAATTTTTTATATTATAAATTTAAGATTAAATAAATATTGATTAATTTGGATTATTAAACATTACATAGCATTATATAAGACTTTCTAAACATATTTAGTAAAATATATCAGGAAATTGTGTAATTTCTCTTCCATTTTAAAGAATACTATCAGATAGATATCTCTAATACCTTTCCCAAACTTCATAAGACAACCCAATGAACCAAAAGTTATAAGCATAACATCGAAGATATAGATGTCCACCAGCTAGCATTCTGTATACCATCATAAAAATTTAGAAGTGGGACTCTCAGAAAAAAGTTTGTTGTTGTTATATACATAATGGTGACATAAACAACGTGATAAAGAGGTGCATTGCATATAAAAAAAACCAAAAAACAAACACGGAGCACTTAATTAGAAAATAAAAAAAACAAATTATATAATCTCTCCGAATATCACTTAACAATCCGTCCAACTTCACCTTAAATATTCGAGAAAACTATATTCAATATTTTAAAAATATTATTTTAATTTTTTGTATAAATGTTATATACAATACACTATATAATAGAATCATATACGTAAAAATTAAAAAACTTTTTTTTATTCTGAAAATTTAAGCATTTCAGAACATTTTATTAAGCGCTATTTTTTTTTAATACTTTTGCAACTATCATGTTGGCACAATATTGTTTTCAAGTCCAAATTATAATCATGGACCTGAAACGTATAATTGACCATAACGAAAGTGGGCTTCCTCAAAATTATACTCATACATGAGATAACGATTGTCCCACATTTTTATTTATTTACATATATAACATTTGATGAAATCAATGAAAACTGTTTGCGCTGAATTTTGAATGACAATCTAGGATCAAAATGAGTTAATGAAGTCTCGGTATCAAAATCAAATGTCTAGCACTACTTCTGGTTAAAACCTTATCTTCAAGTACCCTGTCACTTAACCTTGTAATCATTAACCTAGTTCTATTACACAACCCATTTAATGATCTATATTCAATTTCTTGTAAGTTCAATTTAAAGAAATTAGGACTTTGCATACATATGCACAAAATATTGATTAATACAATATGAAGAAAAAGGGAAGTACCTAACGATTCAATATCATTGGTGTATTGTTGGAGAAAAAAAGGTTTTTTTTGGTCTCATAACTTTTCGGTAATCCATTTTCTCGTCCAAAAAATCTATGTATCCAATTTTGGCGCCATAACTATCTAAATTGTCCAATTTTGGCTACATTTTTCCCGAAAAACATAAATAACATCATTTTCAATCAGACGCAAGTCGCGTGCCTATTAAAATTGAGGTTTTTGAGGTCGTAGCTAACGTGAACGCTGACTGTTAAAAAAATGAATGTCTTTTAACAATCAACGTCAACTTCGAACGTGAAAACCCTCAATTTTAACTGACACATGACTTGCATGTGACCGAAAATGAAGTTTTTCCTGTTTTTCAGGAAAATGAGACCAAAGGAGGACAATCTAGATAGTTTTGAGACAAAAATTAGATAGTTAATTTTTTTGGGAGGAAAATCGAATTACAGAAAGATTTTGGGACCAAAAAACCTTTTTTCTCTGCATTGTTGAGTTTACACTTCACCACACTACTAAATGAGCTGAAAATCTATGACCACGAACACATACAAAAAATATAAATGAAGATTGTGAAATAATAACAAATGAGATATTTTGGTAAATGTAAAAGCACAATGCTCTCGTGAAGGCAAGAAGTGTGAGAAAAATAACAGTGAAATGACCCTAGCACTTTCAATTGACACGACCATATGCAGTTCCAAGTTGAATTTCCCATTTTTGCTCAATAATTCAACATAAACATGAATTACAAAATTTCATTTACAATTTAAGTAATCCGCTTGATTATCTTATCACGTAACCACTTGATCTCTAGTTAATAAACCCGTATCAAGTGCTATTATTATTGTTTATAATTCTCATGCAGTTTTTTTCTAATAAGTAAAAAACGAACTGAAAATATGATATACCGTGAAATTAAAAAATTATAACATACATGATATAGTGAAGCTGAAAAAAAGTCTCAAAATATAAATGACGTTCCAATTTATTTCAAATATGAATAAGCTATATCTAGAATATCTAATTTAATTAAAAAATAATTTTTTTTATTAAAAAAATATAAATTGAGATGGTATACAATTTAAATTGATAATGAAATGATGCATGATCAACACAATCAATTAAAAGGGCACCCGTTTATAATAAAAGGCGCAAATTGAGCAAAATTTTATTTTTTCAAGGATATAATTAAGTTGTATTAAGTAGTAAGTAATTGTATTGAACCAAAATTATGGTATTATGTTGATTAATAATGAAAAATAATATCCAATGACTATAATTATGCACTTACCAAAAAAAATATAGCCATACTTGAACAATATTAGTATTGACTATTGAAATTGTAAAATTTAATACATTTATTAATATTTCAATTAATTTAGTCGACTTTTTTATCACAATAGAATAACAAATTTATTCAAATAATTAATTGAATTTATCATTTACATTTTGTATAAATAACAAAGCTATCAAGATTGATAAACACTTTTACACATTTATATATACTATAATATATACATAATACACATAATTAAAAAATATTATAATAACAACCCTAAATGTTTTTTATTTTCACTATTCTAATAACATTATTAATTATCTGTAAAATTATGAGTGAGTTAAAAAAAATATAATTACTATAATATATAAATAGTAATATAAGATGTGTGTATATTTGTCAAATATTATTAGATGATGTGATAATAAGTATAGAGACAAATAAAAATAGGGATTATCTTCAAAGTATGACTCTAATTTTATGTGAGACGTATCGTAAAATTTTTGAATGACCAAATAATTTTAATTTATAATACATAGAAACTCTTCGGCTTTGTGATCCCATCAAACTTTCAATGTCGTGACATCTGATTGATTAACGAAATCGCCAGAGTGCTATTTATTAACAAAATCATCGCCGTAAAAACAATAAACTGAATGATGAATTAGAACCAAAATAAAAATAAAAATAAATACATGCCAAAATCTAAATTTACATTTAAAAGTGTTCTCTATACAAACTACAATGAATTAGAACACATTGAAAAAAATAAATTCACAATAAAATGTAAAATTACAAAAGCAAGTACGCAAAATAAGTTGGATTAAGGCTAACTTCAAAATCTTCATGGACTACATATACTGAAGAAACCGATGAACATAAAAGGAAGAAGGATTAAATTGAAGGAGAAAATAGAGCAAAAAAAAAATCTACATAATTTATGGTGGAGAAATGTATGACCAAGATACAATATATATGAATCAATGGTCAAGATCAGTGTAATAAAATTTAATATGTTACAATAAATTTTCATCTTTCCTCAAATACAATGAATGACTTGGATTATAGATCAAAAAATGGATCAACGGTGTAGACAAAAGAGCGGGAAATCCAATAAGTAAATCTATAGGTGTATTATTTAACTTTCATGACTTACATGATATAGTGAGTTGAAAAAAAAAGTCTAAAAATATAAGCGACGTTCCAATTTATTTCAAAATTGAATAAACTTATTTCTAGGATATCTAATTTTATTAAAAAGCAATTTTTTTATTTAAAAAGACGTAAATTGGGATACTATACAATTTAAATTGATAATGGAACGATACATGATTAATGCGATCAATTAAAAGGGAACCAATTTGTAATAAAAAAAAAACAAATTGAGCACAAATTTTATTTCTCAAGCACACAATTATGTTGTATTAAGTAGTAAGTAATTGTATTAAATCAAAATGATGGTATTATGTTGATTAATAATCAACAATAATATCAAATGACTATAATTATACACTTAAAAAAATAAAAATAAGAAATATTTATAGTCAAACTTTTTTTGAGCGCATTTATAGTCAAACTTGAACAATATTTGTATTGACTATTAAAATTATAAAATTTAATACACTGATTAGTAATTCAATTAATGTAGTCTAACTTTTTATCACAATAGAATAAACAAATTTATCCAAATAATTAATTGGATTTATCATT
The DNA here is from genome assembly GCA_037126765.1 of Stenogyne calaminthoides. Lineage (NCBI taxonomy): Eukaryota > Viridiplantae > Streptophyta > Magnoliopsida > Lamiales > Lamiaceae > Stenogyne > Stenogyne calaminthoides. Next base: position 6,741,220 of record JBBCBC010000031.1, on the reverse strand, counting down.
ACATTTTGTATAAATAACAAACCTATCAAAATTGACACATTTACACATCTATGTGTGCTATAACATATACAAATACACATAATAATAAAAAAAAAAAAATAACAATCCTGATTTTTTTTTTTTCATTATTCTAGTAACATTATTAGTCATTTGTAAATCTATGAATGAGTTTAAAAAATGACTATAATGTATAAATAATAATGTAAAATGTGTGTATATATGTCAAATATTATATATTAGATGTTGTGATAAAAAGTATAGAGACAAATAAAAATAGAGATTATCTTCAAACTACGTCTTCAATTTTATGTAGGACATATCATATGATTTTTGAATGATCAAACAATTTTGATTCATAATACACAAAAACTCTTCACCTTGTGACCCCATCAAACTTTCAACGCCGTGAAATCTGATAGATTAACGAAAATCTCCATTGATTAACAAAATCACCACCGTGAAAATAATGAACCGAACAATGAATTAGAATAAATCGAAAAAAAAATACATGTCAAAATCTAAATTTATATTTAAAATTATTCTCTATACAAACTATAACGAATCAACAAATCGAAAAAAATAAGTTCACAATAAAATGTAAAATTACAAAAGCATATACACAAAATAAGTTGGACTAATGTTAATCTCAAAATCTCCATGAACTATATACAATGAAGAAACCGATGAGCATAAATGAAAGAAGGACTAAATTGAAGGAGAAAATGGAGTAAAAAGTCTACATAATTTATTGTGTAGAAATGTATGGCCAATATATAATATACATGAATCAATGGTCAAGAACCGTATAATAAAATTTAATATGTTACAATAAATTTTCATCTTTCCTCAAATATAATGAATGACTCGAATTAAAGATAAAAAAAATGGATAATGGTGTAGACAAAAAATGAAGCATGGTGATTTATTTATTTTCATGATTATAATTTATAATTAATTTTAAAAAAATATGCAAAAATATCAAATCATGGATAGTAATTTAAAATTATTAGAAAATATTCTTGCTATCATTAAGTAATGTATATTATTTCAAATTATTCAAGCTAATAATCCTGGTACTATTTCAAACCATTGTAATGATCCCCATGAACAATTTGATTAATAATAAGAAAATTATATTACTGGAATAATATTGCAAATATCAAATGAATAAAGGTGTAAGCATAATAAGATAATATTACAATGCTTTGACACCACTCGACGGAGACGAAATCACTACACCTTTGAAAGCACCGTCACACACATCATCTTCAACCGCGACACCAGCAATGTGGAGTGTAATATATTACAACTATCAAATGAATAAAGACCTTGTATACATTATATACCTTGATCGCTATAAAACTATATAACTGGAATAACATTACAACTATCAAATGATATAAAGGCGTAAACATAATAAGATAATATTACAATACTTTGAAACCACTCAACGAAGACGAAACCACCACACCTTTAAAAGCACCGTGGCACCTATCATCTTCAACCGGGACCCCAACAATGTGAAGTGTAAAACATCACTTTAAATAGGCAGGATAACAATTTTTTTCCCTAATATTAAGCAAGTAATAAAGTGAATTTAATACCACCAATTAAATAATAAAGAGGTGTTAATATCATTAATTATTGTCAAAACTTATATGATTAAATTGTGAAAAAAAATGAAGGGCCGAGATCAATTGATGAAGATCCAACGGTGGAGAAAAAAGAGCAGGAAAATCAGAAAAGGAAAACTGTAGGTGTATTATATAATTATACATAGATATATAGATTTTGACAAAAAGTCATGAACACAAAATCATACACATTATATAGACTAACTATAACTTAAGCATAAATAATGGAATTTATTACAAATTAGCCTAAACTTTAATATAATTAATCTCATAATTATTCTTATACATTGTAACACATTAATTCACTGAAAAATAAATAATCGAACAAATTCTTCTTTTTAAAAATAATAAAAATTATACAATTTATCCATTAAATTATAACTTCTACATATCAAACTATGTCTATAAGAAATAATGTTATGTATTAGCTATTAAGAGTAAATAATCAAATAAATATCTCCTAATCATTATAGATAATTAATGATAAATTGCAATTAGTCTACCTTTTATTTTATAAAATAATATATTTTATAAAATAATACATTTCATAATGAGTATTGTTTGAAGTCACCAAATAATCAAATTAATATTAGAGGATGAGATGCATAAAATGAAAATCTAGACAAATAATTATATATCACTAACAAACTTATAGTATAAATGTAATTTGACATTTTACTAATCAAAATATATAATATAGACAATGTAGTGTTTTAAAATTATTTACATAACAATGATGAAAATGATGAAAATATTGTGGAAAGTTTACATTTCTCTTGACTACTTTCAATTACAAAGTGAATAGAATATAGATGATTCGAATGATGTTTCAATTACAAAGGTTACATGCCAAAAATAGTAGATGGAACTATGAAATATCATATCCGACGGAACTGGAAAGAATTGATTATTTCTTGAACAAAGGCGACATCGAATAGAACTCCAACTAATGCAAGACTAAATGTCGATGTTACCAGAAAATTCAAAACATTACAAAGATAATCACCAGAAAAATTATCCACTGTCGTAATTTATCTTCCATGAATTGTAGATTCTTCGATCCGTCGAGGAGATTTCCGAAACACAGTGTTTGATGGACAACCCAAATCAAGAAGTAAATCCACATTATCCGTCAACCCAAACCGTTCAACCCGCAAATTAAGTTGGTCGAAAGAATAAAATTCATTGCAAAACCAAAAAAAAAAAAAAGAATCCAATCGAATTATTAGCGAAATGAATCGCAAAATAAACATCGAATTCTGAAAAGAAAATCAATGAAAAAAAAAAAAAACTGGACATAACAAAAAACAATCCGAAACAATGAATGAATAAACTAATAACAAAAAATCTAAATAAGCAAAAACATAAGAAATCATAATAATAATAATAAAAAACTAATATACACATAAATCTAAACAAAACAAAAAAAAAATCCAAGAATCCTATAAATGAGATGAATTGGATTGGAACTCACTCACACTCTCCATGTATATATATAAGGACTAAATTGGGTGGAAAGTGGTGAAGTAATTGCAGGAAAACAAAACTAAAGGAGAGAATTAAGGAAGAAAAAACATAATGTAGCACAAAATTAATGTAGAGAATTAAAATAATATTTAATTTGATTGAAAATTGTCAAACATCCTTAAATAAAATTGATGGCTGAGATTGATTAAGAGAAAGAGATCTAACGGCCAGAAAAAAAAGACGGGAAACCAGAAAGGGAAAATTGTAGTTGTATTGTATAGTTATAGATAGATATATATATATAGATAACACCTTTTTTAAGTGACTTCCACGTACATTTGGTCAATACCAATTTATCAATTACAACAGACTAAGCTTCTAAACTTATATCAGACACATGATTTAATTCCACAATGACAATCACTAGTTTTATGTTTGGGTTAGTCACAGTTGTAACTAACACCTCTTTAAGACCACCATTTGAAGTCCAGAAATCTTTTAATAGTGAACTTAATTTTTCATTTTGGTATCCTACATTTTATAAAAAAAAATTCCAAGGCTCCAACTGTTTGGTTGCTTCATTAAATATGGTATAGACATTGTTAAGTGGAAGAATTCCGTCTCATCTAAAAGTCCGAACTTGTAGAGAGGGTGGGAATCAATTTATTTATTTAATTTCCCTCAACACTCCCCTCACTTGTGGGCCGAATCATTGCCTATGCCTTCCTGGGAGGAGAGGTCAACGAGTGGACACTTTAAATGGGTGGAGTGCTTCCACAGGAATCGAACCCTGCAGGATCTGGGCGAGGCTAAGCTCTGATACCATGAAAAAATTTCGTCTCATCTAAAAGCTCGAACTTGTAGAGAGGGTGAAAATCAATTCATTTATTTAATTTCTCTCAACATTAAGTGAATAATCTAACCTTTTGGAATGTAATTTAGCTATGGGAAGTGACCATTATTCCATGTATCAAGTGCAGTTCTTCTTTATGAGTTGGTGTCATCATCTTCAACATTTACATGATATCCTATCCTAAAAGGAGAAAAAATTGAACGTTGTTGGTCCCGGTGCAAACGAGTCTTACACGTGTATGGGGGGGGGGGGAATACACGTGTTCAGTGATTTTAAAACTTTTTCTTACAGAGGTCACTTTGGGTCGATAATCCTCGAAGATTAGGTTCGAGAAGCCACGATCGCTTCTGAGTCAAAGTCTCTCGAGACAAAGGATCCCGGAAATACTTTCGAGATACCTCTCCGAGTCCTAAGTGTCGAGAGATCCTGAAGTTGCTTGGATCGGATAACTAACTTCTTGAATCCTCGGAAGAGAGTTCGGTTTGGTAACTATCTGTTCTAGCTACTCGGTCGTCTGAAATGGTTGTCTTTAGTTTATACTGCGTTTAAGCTTTGTTGAAAATCTTCCCTTTATGAAATAGTGATTAGGTACGTGATTCACTTATGCAACCCGTTGGATTGATTCCAAATCAATATCGGTGAAAAGTATGCTTTTCAAAATCAAGTCAATGCAATGCTTAAGTCTGATAAGGAAAAGCAATAAAGAACACAAAGAATTATAGTGGTTCGAGGACTCAAGCTCCTCGCCCACTCTCCCCGACTCTTGAGAAAATTCACTATCAACTTCTCGAGCTTTACGACTACCTCGTAGTTTACTTACTCAACTCGCCCCGAAGAGTTTTTCGACTACTCCACGTAGTTTACTTACTCAACCCGACCTTGAGTTTTCTGACTACCTCCGTAGTTTACTTACTCAAATCACACAAAAGCTTTTCCACTACCCCTCGAGCTTACTAACTTCTCCTCTAGAGTTTTCTCGACTACTCGCGTAGTTTACTAACTCTTTACAACTCTTCTCACCAACAAACACACTCCAACTACCTTCTCAAGGTTTTGGGGTTTCTCGGTTGGTTTCCAACTAGGATGAGATATCCTTTACAATGAAGCACAATGCAAAGGGTTAGGATATCTCGACTAAGCTTTGGATATGACTATCAAGCTAGGCTTAGTTAAGTGAGCTCTCTTCAATATACAAGCACTTGGGAAATTCTAAGTTTTTTCGAGTGCTTTAACTTTTTGCAAGAATAAGTTTGAGCTCTTGAGTTGGCGTATAAATTTCCCGTAACCTTACAATGTAGAGGGTCACCAAGATTTATAGGCATACACCAAGGTCACTCTTGAAAACTATGCGTTGGAGAGATAGCTTCGTGAGTTTCCTCTTAAGGTGTGTGAGAAACGGCTATATTTAGGGTTTGAACCTCCCTAACACGTTTTAGGCAAATAACCTTTCACGTAGCCGGTCTTCACTTTTTGCAGTCTGGAACTTTTGTACATCTGACATCTTTTACAAATGACGCATCACCGCTGTGTCGGTATGGGTACAATCTTTGTCTTCCTTTTTTTGACTTTTTTGTCTCCAGTTAAAGGTAGACACCTTCAACGGCTCTTTTGGTTACAAACTCGAGTTTGATATAACCTTAACAACACTTCGACTTAGTTCCTTTTGTGCGCATTTGAATGTCTTGGCAATATCTAACTTCTTAAGGAATCGCGATCTTCTCAAAGATTGCATCCTTCGATAGATATATATTCATGCCTCGAACATT